>PVIR01009958.1:0-51618 GCA_004026965.1 Petromus typicus
AAAAAAAAAAAAAAAAAAAAAAAAAAAGCTCCAATTTATTTTTAATTATGACAATACCTAGGAATAAACAAAGTGACACTTTTGTACAGGTTAAAAAAATAAGAAGGAAAAACTTCTGGGTAAAAAACCAAATTAACTTGTTGTATGTTAATTTTTGAGGCGCTGACTGGAGATAACCTCTGAGAAAAATAACCTAACTGAAAATATCAGTTCATTACAATAGGGCACGTACTAAAGAATTCTTGGCTTCACATTTTACATAGATTGAGATTACTATGTAGAAAGAGGTTTACAAGGTATTCAACTCAGGTATGATGTGTTTACACTGCTTCCTCATAATTATTACCTATGAAATTTATTCCTTTAATGTTTTTACTGCTGAATAATCTAGGTTTATATTTTAAAAGCCATCTCAGTTATTATAGTACAATGTCACTACAGATACCTCAAGAATATTGTAAACCAGTATTCACAACTCTTCCTTCAAAGAAAAGCACAGCTTCTACAGACACTTCCTCTTTGTAATACTGCCCAATGCCCTTTAGTTGCATAATCTTTTGAAGGGCTAACAATGTTTTACATACTAAAAGACAATAGTATGAATTTCTGCTATCAAAATTATTTTTACCACTCCATTTTAACAGGGAAAAAAAAGCATTTTCAGTATCAACAGCACTATACTTTGCGGCAATTGCCTTATCAGCAACAGAACACCTGCTATATAGGAAATTCTGAACACATTTTTTTCTTCAAAGCGTAACATTATGAAGAGCAATTTTCAATTGAGTATATAGTTTCAATTAAGAAAATCTATAGAGAAGAAAGATGTGCTGTTTTCAAAGTAACTTGAAGACAAGTTTCAATGATTCACATTTTCCTCTAACAAAATGACACAACAGAGGTTTGTCTTTATACACGTGAGGAGAAGAAGACAGTAGTAGGCTGTTTATTAGAAACCTAAAACTTTGAATGTTTCCATAACCTCACTTCAAAGAGTTTAAATTGACAAAAATTGTACATATTTATAATGTACAAATGGATGATGGCTTTTATTTCTGATAGTGCCACTTTAGACATTAAGAGAGGAAAAAAAATTAGTATTGTAAATTCTCTGTTGTAAAGAATTGTTGCATAAATAATACATTTCATAAACTATATAAATGTTCAAGTTGTTTTAAACAGAAAACTATTATAGTCTCAGAAGCTACTTAGTTCTTAGACTTCCCTCACTCATTTAGCCTCCTCTAAATGGAGGGGGAAAAGAGGTGTGGAGATTAAATCTAGCCAGGGCCTTTGTAGTGAGCTACATCTCCAGCACTCTTTGTTGTTGCTGCTGCTGTTGATTTGTTTCACTAAACAAAGGTCTTGCTGAAGTATCAAGCCTAGGATGGAAATCATAATCCTCCTGCCTCAGCCTCCTCAAGGGCTGGGACTGCAGGTGTGTGCCTCCACACTCATCTCCCCTGAAGCTTTTAATATCCCAATTTAGAACTTTCAGCACTAACTTTAAGCTGGAAAATAAATTAAAATGCTCTTCTTTACTTTTTGTTCTCATTAGTAGAACCAAAGTCAAAGACTGAAACATATATTAGATTTGGGGTTCTCTCTATATTTCAGATATTTAAGTCTATTCCCACTTCTCCACTAAAAAGGACGAGCAAAGAGCACCAAAAATATTATGTACAAAAATACTCAGAAAAGCATTATTCAAAATAGTCAAAAACAACAAATAATACCATGCCCAGAGTTCAATTTTTAAAAAATAAAGCATAACTTTTAAATGTTAAGACACAATTAGGAATTAAGTAAACAAACTTAAAAACATTAATGCAATCAAAAATATGCAAAACATCCAAGCATGACAGTACATTCCAACACTTAAGAGGCTGAACCAAAAGGATCATTCTGAGTTTGAGTTACTGGCCAGCCTGGCCTACACACTGAGTTCAAGGACAGCCTGAATGGAAAGCAAGATCTTGTCCAAAAACAACAAAGAAGTGAGCAATTAAAAATGGCAATACATTCCAAAGAACATCAATTTTTAAAACAATCTTCGTAACAGTGTTTCCAAATTACAACTGTAAAACCTAATGTCTAAAACTGACAGGCTAATCCTGTAATTCACATAGAAAGACAAGAGATCCAAAATAATCAAAATAATCTTGAAAAAGGAAAAACTTAAAGAACTTACTTTCTGATTCCAAACTCTCTACAGAAAGCTACAGTAATCAAAACAGTGTGGTAATAGCTGACATCAGGACAGCCAAAGTAATAAACTGAAAATTTAAAAAAGAACTCATACATTTCTGATCAATTTAAACATGATAAGGTGCCACAATTCAATTGGGGAAAAAGAGTTTTTTCAACCAGTGGTGTTAGAACAACTGGATACCTATGCAAACAAATGAAATTGTACTCCTTTTTGCACCACACACAAAAATGAACCTCAAACAGATCACAAACCTACAGATGAGTAAAAATATAAAACTTTTATAAGAATACATAGACATAAATCTGTTATGACAACACACAAGTGACCAAAAAAAGGAGCAAAGCTGAACTTCACCAAGACTTCACTGAAATTGAAACTGTACTTCAAAGGATGTTATCAAGAAAATAAGACATCCTACAGAATACTTCCAAATTATTTATTTGATAAATAAATCTATGCAGAACACACTTTTAAAACCTCATACAAGCCTAAAAAGACAATTTAAAAATGGGCAATGGATCCAAACAATTCTCCAAACAAAATATAAAAATGGACAATAAATATGTGAAAATATGCTCCACAATATTAGAGAAATGCAAATCAAAATCACAATGAGATGATACTTCACTTCTATCTATTATAATGTCATATTATAATTACAAAGACAGATTACAGCCAGGTGTGGTGGACTACATCTACAATCCCAGCACTCAGAAGGCTAAGGCAGGAGGATTTCAGGGAGTTCAAGACCAGCCTGGACTATATAGTCAGTTCAAGACCAGCTTGAACTACATAGAGACACTCTGGAAAAAAAGGATGCAATACAAGTTCTCTTAGTTATTTTCTCTTTGCTGGGACAAAATTCTCAACACCTACAAGTTCATGGAGGGGAGATTTATTTTGTCTTACAATTTGAATGTTTCAGTCCACGGTTAGCTGGTTCTAAGGCAGGACAGCAGGCACAGAGGTATGGCGGAGGACAGTCCAGATCATGGCAGGCAGGCAGCAGGGCAAGGGATAAAGGGAGAACAGGGATATACCCTTCCCGGCCATGCCACAATGACCCACCTACAAGGCTTCGCCTCTCAACATGGCACCCAGTTGTAATCCCATCAGTGAACTAACGCAGTACCACCTGCCCATGACCCGAGTCACCTCCCCAAAGCCCCATCTCTGAGCCCATGAAGCTTTGGGGGAATATGTCCATAGAAGCCATAACACAAATGTTGGTAAGCATGTAAAACACCTCAACCCTAAAACACTGCTGGGATTGCAAAACACTACAGCTACTTTGGAAGAGTCTAGCATTCGCTTCAGATGTTAACCAGGTTTAGGGCAATTCCATATGCAAACGTGAAAACATGTTCACACAAAACGTTACACAGAAATATGTATGGCAGCATTATTTATAATAATGAACAGGAAAACCAAATGTCCACTACTGATGAATAAGTAAAATACAAAGTGGAATGTTATTTGGCCATAGAACAAAGTATTAATATATACGTTTTTAGGGTTCAATCTTGAAAAGAGTAAAAGAAGCCAGCCAAGACGGTCCCATCTACACGGTAAAAACAGGACGAGGCAGAATGGTAGATTAGCTGCTTAGGGCTGGGGCAAAGGGAAAATAGGGAGGAACTCCTGATGGGTATAGAGTTATTTCTGGGATGATGAAATTGTCCTAAAATTGATTATGGTGATATGTGCACAAGGTTAACAAGGTAACAAGGTAACAAGGTCTCTTAACATGAGACCTTTAAATTGTAATATTTTATAATGGTCATACTGTATGGAATGTGATTGTATCTCAATAAAACTTTTTAAAAATGAATGCCTAGAATACATGTTATTTGCAGAAAATATGAACTACTCACGACAAATGTGAATTCATTATTACACAAGTTCATGCTTGAGGTGCTTCGAATCACGAATTTAAGATACATTTACATGCTTACCAACATTTGTGTTACTAAATAAAAATTTTCTCCTTTAATAACATTTCTAGATCTTAAAACGGAACTGCAGTACTTGTAACTGACAGAACATTAAAATGAGATTTGCCCAAGATACCTTAGTAAACATGTTATTTTCCTGTACGTGCCGAACTGTACTTCCTATTAAAACAAACAATAACGGCAGAAAAACATTCCGCAGGGAGCCTGCGAAGTCATTCTCAAACAAGAAACTAATACCAAGAGGAGGGGTGTGGAAAGAACGAGGAATGGGGAAGAGGACTAAGGGAATTCGCCCTGTGTTTTGAAGCCCAGAGCTCAGTTACACGAAATCCAACTTTCATACGCTTTGTGAGCAGGCCTAGAGGCAAAGTCCTGGGCACGGACCCACGACCGAGGGCAAGGCCGGCCGGTAGGAAGCGCGGCGGCTGCAGCCCAGCCCGCAATGGGTTTCTGCGGGGAAGCGGAGGGGGCGGGCGAGCGCGCGGCGGGGCCTGGGCGCGGGAAGGCGGCGAGCCCGGCGCCCGGAGCCCTGCGCCGCCCGGGCCCGCGTCCTCCGGGTCCCAGCGCCGCTGACGCCCCGCGCGGACCGCGCCGGCGCCGGCGCCTCCGGTGGGGCCGGCTCCGCTCCCGCCCCATCTGGCGCTTTGTCCCAGCGCCGCCGGCGGGAGGTCCCCCGGCGTCCCCGCCGCGGCTGCCGGGCCTCGCTGACAGTCCCCGCGGCCAGGAAGGCTGCGAGCCCGGAGTCCCGGGCAGTCAGCGACCTCCCCCGGGCAGGACGCAGCGGGCGGCGGTCGGAGGACGCTTGCCCTGCCCGAAGAGCCACCGCCGCCGCCCGACGCGCTCTCAGGCCGAGCTCAGGCACCCAACGCCTCGCACCCCGAAACCCACACCATTTCCAACACCTTGCGTTTACCCAAAAATTCTCGACGAAATGCGCCATGACCATCGTGCCGCCGTCGCGCCGGGTTCCGCGTCCGCACCCTCCCGCCGCTGTGTAAACACGGACCCGGCCCCCACGGCACCCCCGCCTTTCGCCGCCGCCGCCTTCCCAGGGATCGGCCCGCACCTTCCCTTCCAGGGCGCATGCGCCACCTAGCGGCCGCGGCCGCAGGACAAGGACTTCGAGGAGGCCTCGGCGCGCGCATGCGCCCGGCTCTGCTCAGTGTGGCTCGCCCCTGAGGCCGCCCAGGCGCGGCGTCGCTGATTATTCTCTTAAGAACTATGCAGCAGCCTCTCTGAAGAGTCGCTGAGGAACTTCCCGTGCTGTTTGTGTTGGAATGGACACTGATCCAGAGACGGAGCGAAGGGCGGGAGGAGGGACCCTTCCTCCCCACTCGCCCGCCCTCCCCCCCGGTCCTCCCCTGGAGGCTCGGGTCCCCGGCTTTCGAGCTTCTCCAGCGGACCCAGCTGGAGGAAGCCTGGCCGCCGGCCACCACCCTGAGGAGACTGAGAAACCTTTGGTCAGCTGGGTGCCTTTCCTTGACACGGAACCGAGAACCAAAACAGAAATTTCCCAGGCCGGAAAGGAGGAAACGCCCAGTGTGTCGTCTACGAGTCGTTCAGCTGCGGACACCCCGGCGGGCGGATGGCCCAGGACGGGCGGCGGCCCCGCGCCTTCCACACCGTGGAAGTATCTTAAAGTATCTGTGTCATCTGCGTATCTGGTCACCGTACGCAGGATCTGCGATCCTCTTAGCAGCTTGTATCTTGCGGAAAGAGAGAAGAGTGTCAGCACACCTCCACCTGAAAGAAACGCGCAATGCCCACGTGCTTGTTTTCTTGTGGAGGTCTTATGTTGGTTGTCTCCAGGTGAGCTAGGTCTCAAACCTGCCGTTCTGGAAGCCTAACCCCACAGATAGCTTTAGTATAGCTTGAAGTCTTTCACACACATAATATCTTCTTAGGTCTTTTTAATTTCAAACATAATAAACACTATACAGTAACTTTATTCATTCTCAAAAGGAAGAAAAAGACCCACGTAATATCTTTCAAGTAGAATAAACCAGTAAGGAGTTGAATAGGGGATAATTGGATAATAATATTGTGATTATATCTTTTTAGAATATCTTTTAGAAATATGTGTCTTAGAAATACAAATACTATCTGAAAAAAAACATGCAACGACCTCTAGGGTTTTGCAAATACAATTTGTGGGGAGTGAGGAGGAAAAGTAAGGGTGTACATGAAATAAGAGGGGCCATAAACTGATGTTAGTTTGCTGATGGAAGTGGTAGTTCGCTGTACTACTCTATTTTTTTATGTATGTTGAATACTCTGTTTCTTCATAAAGTCATCATAACATTTATACCATACTTTAAGGACAAACTGAGGAATATGCTAGTTCTGTCAGCTAGCAGTCTAGCTAGATCATCCTTGATACTGAAGTAATAAAATTCCACCATCTAGTTTACCCTGGAAATGAACTGGGCATTAAATTGCTAGTATCACAAAGCACTATTCCTCTTATAGCTGCACACAAAAAAGGCCTCTATCCTGGACCTCACTCTTCACAGATTCTTACATAATATATATATATATTTATTTAAAAATACATGACTACCTCTGTCATTCATGATCTGATGCTGAGCAGTGACCCATAATCATAAGTCCCTTCTTCTATGATCACTCTTCAGACACCAGTGAAACTCTAGTTAATATCTTCTTGCCCTATACCCTCAAAACAAAAAGATAGACTCCAAATGTAGTAAAAATGTGTGGATAACACAGAACTACACCATTTTGGAGCTCCAGGTAGAACTGGAGCAGCACTTGCCAAGTTCTTCCTCTCAGCTTTCATTACACAATATTGTTTCCCTGTGATGCCAAGCATAGTTCTGCCTTATCTTAGTGTTCCAAGTTTTTAGTTTTGACACTGACTAGCATAGTGTTCAGAGGAGTTGTACACTACACTGGCCTCTGTTTGTTCTTACCTCCAGCTCCATAAATGATAAGTTGGCTGTGAAGAGGAAAGATTCTGCATATTTCAGGTATCTATAAGGTTCATTAGAGCCAAAACGCACGTGTTCTAATTGACTGTTGTTTTAAGTTGTGGATTTTTTCAGTAGTGTTTAAGGTGACTAAATTCCAGAAAAGATGGTGTAATATAAGAAGAATGTGGGTGATTTTAGTCACCTCTGTCCTATCCAGTGAGTTTCCAGGGATGCACAAGGATTCTGGCAGAGGACACACATGGCCCTAAGTAGATAGTTTGGTCCTATGTCTTAAAGTATCTGTGTCATAGACATGTAGCCCTTGTTTATCCAAATACTCT
This sequence comes from Petromus typicus, assembly GCA_004026965.1. Classification (NCBI taxonomy): domain Eukaryota; kingdom Metazoa; phylum Chordata; class Mammalia; order Rodentia; family Petromuridae; genus Petromus; species Petromus typicus. Next base: position 7,439 of record PVIR01009958.1, read on the forward strand.
TTGAAATTATTAAAAACTAGCATAGATAACAACAGTGTACAACTCATTGCCTGTAATGCCTGTCACCTAATTGTCACTCGGTAAATGTTCGCTGAATGAATCATTAAGCTCATCAAAAATGTTGAGGTAGGTGAGTCCTTAGGTATACAATAACTCCACTCCTTAAAACATGCTCTTTAGTTGGTGCTAGATCTTGGTGATTATAGAAAATGTCATTAATTTAAGTACCACTGAATTGAATTTTCTCTCATCACTTTGTTTTCAAATGAATTATATTGGGCTTGAGTAATTGACTGTTGAGTAATTTCTTAAAGGATAGGCTACTTTTTGTAATAAAAATAAAACTGAAAAAATATTCAAGATTTAGTCTAGCTGGAGATCTTTTAGAAGTGGTTCCTAACCGGTTCAGCGTTTCATTTTAGGTTGTCCCTAACACTAGATTTGTCTTTCATTTTGAATCTGTCTCTAATTTCACCTGCCATCAACATGCCAACTTCTAAGGGATATAGTTGCACCTCATTAAATTCTGATCCAAGCATGTATGTTACAACCCATGGCATTCCTGAAGTGTTATAGCTGAGAATAATAATAAATAAGAGAGGGGGAAATTTACACAAAATAACCTAAACGTAGATTCGTCGGTTTACAAAATATGACTTGTCTCCAGTATCTCAAAGCCCAATGTCTTAGGCAAAGCACCCAGAAAATTTCCACCTTTCTATTCCTTAATGTGATTTTCCGTTTCCAATTCTAGGTTCACAGCTCAATTCTGCCTTCACAGCTCAAAGCCCATGAATCAACATTTAGTCCCAAGGGCCATTTCCTCATAACTGCCTTGAAAACTAGTTTCATTCCAGAAGAGCTGGTTATAAAGTAAAACATATTTTTTTCATTTGTCTTCAGTATGATTCTGAGATGTATTTCATTTCTTCCCAGGAGAGATTGGCATAGGAGAAGCTTACAAGAACTATTCCCATTTCATGCTGATTTCTTCAAGAAGCAACATCCTGTGTCAGGTACAATAGTCCTTCTCTATACTCACTTTAACAATAACGAGTGGCAGAGGAAAGTAAAAGACAAAAAGAAAAATAGGCAGATCTCAGAAGTGTAGAATCCTCGTTTCTCCTCACTTGATAGCAGCATACTGAAAGCTAAAACTTTATGCAAAATAGAGAGAAAAGCAAAAACTCAGCAGATGGTAGACAGGCAGGCAGCTAGGAGAAGGCCAAGAGTCGGAAATATGCTAACCACATTGCAAAACAGCACACGATGGAGCCCTGCACACAACTCCTCAGTTTGGGGCAGGTGACCAGTCTCATCTTTCTTCTCTCCTAGGTACACTCCGGCGCTGACAGCCCACTTCCTTCCTTAAGAATGAGATACACTTCTTCACACGCTCTTTTCCCATGCTGTTTGTGGAAAAGGCACAAAAACACCTGACAGGTTTTTCAGGGGTTTACACTGCTAGTGACCATAATCCAACAGGATTTTAAGAAAGAAAAGAGAAATTCCCCAATTAGAGTCAGAAAGGTAATGAGAAAGACATGTAAAAATATTTGTCATTAACGTCAAAAGGAAAAGCAGAAAATCATATGGAAAATAAATGTGTAAAAACTATGCATAGAAGAAAACAGAAAAAGGGCCAAGTATTTAGCTCAGTGGTTCCAGCATCTCCTTCAAGCACAAGGTCCCTCGTTCAATCCCCAATAACCACACACCACAATGCCAGGTGTAGTGACTCACACCACAAGCAATCAGCACCACTTACCACAATTTTGGGTGTCGTGGCTCACACCTGTAATCCCAGCACTGGGGAGGCAGAGGCAGGAGGACTGCTGGGTGTTCAAGTCTTGCCTGGGCTACACAGTGAGCTCAGAGCTAGCCTGAACTATAAAGTGAGACCTTGTCTAAAAAAAAAAGGGCAGAAAAAGTGAACATGGAAAAATTTTAAAGTGAAATATGGTAGGATTGTGAGATTAAAACAATTTTTAAACATTAAAATTTATTTTAATGTATTAACTACACTATTTAAAGAAATTTTTTTTGTATTTGTTTGAATATAAGTATAATGTGGCCTAATCTTCAAGATCTCTCATTCATTAACTCTTTTTGTCAATTATTTAAGCAGAAGACATTGAACATTTGTCACAACAAAAATATTGTCTCTGCTCTTAAGAAATTCACAACGTAATAGACTCATGATAAAAACGATAGTGCAAGTGGCATTTTTAACAATAATGTGCAAAGAAGAGTGCCTGGCACATAGCTGGCAATCAGTGAACATTTGTTAAGTGAATAAGTTAATAAGTCACTGTTCCAGAAGGAGGATGACTTCAAAGAAATTCAACTTGTACTTTCTCTCTCCCTTACTCTCTCACAGGAAATTACCCAATACTCAGCAATTCACCAAAATTATCCTTCATTAGCAGTGATGTGAGAGGGCCATGGAATTGTGGAATTGAAAGAACTTCTGACACAGTCTTTCTGGGTCCAGCTAACACCCTAGGAGTTGGATACTTACAAGAATTGGAAGAACAGAGCATTAAGAATTGTACCACAGAAGCCCAACCAAGAAGCAGTAAGCTAAGAATGGAGGCAGCATACTTGGCAGAACCAAGAATAGAGGAGATATACAGTACTTGGTCATCCTTGAAGACCTACTGAACCTGGGCAAGAGTCGCCAGTTGCTATGATCTGGAGATGGTTTGTTCCTGAGAGGTTCATATGCTGGAGACTTGGTCTCTAGAATAGTGATGTTGAGACAGTAGAACCTTTAAGGTGGGGGTGGGGCTTAACAGAAGTAATTAAGTCACAGGGATATCACCCTTGGTAGAAACTAATGTATGTCTCATGGGACTACATTAGTTCCTGCAGGAATGGATTGTTTTAAGAGTCTGCTGGCCTTGAGTCCCTTTTCTTTAGATGTTGCTTACGACTTTTAGAGGTGTTCCTATGATGCCATTTGTTAAAAGGTCTTCACTAGAGCTGCACAGATGCCTAGGCCATGCTCTTAAACGTTCAGAACTGTGAGTTTATCTATAAAATATGCAGCTTCGAGTATTTTGTTATAGCAAAAGAAAACAGACAAGGCAACAGTGGACTAGCACCTGGCATATACCTTTTAGCACCCGATTTCAGCAGCAACACATTATATCCATTCTTATATCTGTTTATTTAACCAATATTTCCTGAACATCTCTGAGGTAAGACCTTTATTAGAACTGTGGACGTAGTGGTGAATAAGACAAAGACTTGTGCTGCTCTCACAGAAGGACAAGGACTGAGAGGAGGTCGGAGAGAGAGAGTCCAATGCAGAAAGGCTGGTTTATAATCTAGGCATAATAGGAATCCCCTGGAGGGTTTCAAGGAGCAGAAAGATATGATCTAACTTAAGATTCAAAAGATCACACTGACTGCTAGGAATGGTAGTGGGACAATAATGCGGCTATTCCAAAAAGGGACATAACAGTTCTGCTAAGAAAATCAGGCAATCTTGAAAGGAAAAAAACTATACATAAAGGGCAAAGGATGTAGCTAAGTACAGAAAGCCTGTGCTCAATGCCCAGTACCATGAAGAAGAGGTGGAGGAATCCTAGCGGGGACTAGGTGAACCATGAATGTGGTTACGAGGTTGTCAGACTCCAGTCCTATTTAGAAGGTAGAGCTAACAGAACTTGCTAATTAAATATTACCTAGAAATTGTGCCTAAGGAAGTAGGTGTGTGTGGTGCTGTTACAGATGAAAAGTCATGGAGAAGAGCTGGTTTGGAGAAAGAAGAAATCCCCATGGTTCTGTTCTGAATTAAGTTGAGGTGCCTCCTGGAAGTTAAGTGGAGATGTCTCCCAAGACAGAGTACATAATTCTGGAGCTCGGGACAGACAGAGAGTGCTCTCAAGATGTTGCCTGAGGGCTATCGGGTTATACAGAAGAGACCTGGTGAGATCAGGTAAGAAGGAGAAGCAGTGCTGACAGCATAGCTCAGTGAGGACCACAGGCTTAACCTGCACAAGGCCTGGGATTCAATTCTCAGCATGGAACAGAAACAGAGAGGAGAGTGGGGAGGCAAAGAAAGAGAGAAGGAAGGAGTGAGGAAGAGGGAAAGGAGGGACGCATCAGGCTACAGGACTCTCGTCACTAGAGATGAGAAGTGAGTGAGCTTGCAGTGGAGATTGATACAAGGAGAAGAAACTCCAGCTAACAGGGATAACATTGAAGCCAAGAGTAAAAACATTTCATGTGCTTGATAGACATCAAATATCAGGAAATGGCTGTTGGATTTAGCCTGATGGAGGCAGCCTTCGTAAAGATCGCTTCTCTGATGTGGTGGAGATATAAATCCGAATGAAGAAGGTGGAAGAGAGAAGAGGAAGTAAAGTAGCAAACCAGGCACCTCCTCTGGGTGCCCTCCTGTGATGGGTGTGGAACAGGCAGCATTGAAGAGAGCAAGCCGTGAAAGGGGCGCCGTGTGAGGATGGGCCCTGATAAGGCCTGCTCCAGTGCCAGACGGACGAGCTGGAGGGCTGGTGGGATAACTGCTGCAGTGCTGCCCTCGAGGAGAGGAAATACGGGATTCAGAATAAAAATGGAGCTTCAAGAGCGTGTCTTGAAGTAGGGATTTGTGGTTTGTTTTTTGAGATAGGGTCTCTCTGTGTGCTTCTGGCTGGCCTCAAACCCACAGCAGTCCTTCTGCTGAGCCTCCTAAGTTCTGAGGTTGTAGCTGTGTACATGACCACTATACCCAGCTAAAGTAGAAAAAGAACTTTGTGTGTGATTTTAGTTCTACACATTAAAAGCATCCTTCACGTGTGACATCATTGCATCCTCACATCAGCCTTATGATGTCATTAGTATTATTCCAGTTTGAAAGGTGAGAGAATATCTTCTAAAAGCTTAGATGAGCAGCTGCCCAAGGTCACACAATGAGCAAGGGGGAGAAGCAGTGTCAAAGAGACCTGAAGGAGAGAAATGAGACCTCAAGCCATAAAACAGGCAAAAGTAAAAAGTCATGGGGTTAAAGATAAACTTATCTATCTAGATTTTTAAAAAAAATAATTTAGGCTGGCCCTGAGCTTACTATGTAGCCCACGCTGGCCTTGAACTTGCAGTGATCCCCCTGTCTCAGCCTCCCAAGGGATAATAAGCATCTGCCACAGGCCTGGATTTTAGAACTTTAATTTATAAATTTTGGCGTTTTTAAATTTAACATATGTTTGAGTTGGATATTCAGTGATTTCTGCATTCTTTCTATAAAAAGGTCCCCTTCTTGGGTACCTTCTTCCTAACATGGGGGTTTTACTTGGAAATTAATGTTACAAGGATTCCGTAAACATCTAGGAAATTTATTTATAATTTACTTTTTCAAAAGTTTTTTTTTTCCCCTCTTGTCTGTCCTGAAACATGCAAAAAATACCATTGCTTAAAAAACTTAGATTCTAGTCAAAATCTTAATCCATCTTCCACCTTATCCAGGGCATCTGGTGATTGTATTAAAAACAAGTTTTTATAGGCAGAAGCAAACAGAAAAACAACCTGTAGACATGGGTATAGTCTCGTTGATCAAAATCTTTAAGAGTGACCACTAAATCCTGATTCACTGCAGGAAGGAAGCTCTCTGGGTCAACCTGGCTACACTCAAAGGTAAGGAAATAAGGTCCAATCCACAGCTCAGAAGTAGAGTGCCTGCCTCGCATGTCTGAAGACCTGCTTCCACCCCCAGAGCTATGCATTCATGAACACACACACACACACACGCACACGCACACGCACACAGAAAGGAAGTAACATTTTTTTTCTAGCCTCAAAATTCCACTGGATGATGTCTCATGTACATGTGCTCAATGTGAATGTAATCATTATGTATTGCAAATGTGAACTAATAAAAACTTTTCAGAGGGGAAAAAAATCCACTGGGTAACATCTGCCTGTATATATATATTTTTCTCTATAGTGTTTCCAGAACTGTTACCAACTAGTTTTTTTTTTTTTTTTTTCCATTTAGGTCCAGAAAATGTATGCCATTTTATCTTCTCACCTCCCACATGCCAGCTAAATTTACTTCTTTTTTTAATTCAAAGTTGTCTTAAAATATATGTTTTCCAAAGGAAGAAAGTTACTGAATCATTACTTTATGTATAATTCTGCTTATATATCTTTTCCCCTCCATATCTGTAGATCGTTACAGTTTCATATTGGATAGTTTCTGTCTTGTCACAGGAAAGCTACATACTCTTTATGATCTGTAATATCTTTAGTTTTTTCTTTTCCTTACAGGTTTATATTTGTGTTGGTGGTAATTAATGTCATGGGAAAAGGGTAAGATTTCATCCTTCTTTTTCATTCTTAAAAACACATTATCTCCTACTTTGCAGTTTATATATCGGCTTCTATATTGGAAAAAAATGTAGATAGCTCTGCAGGATTAGCTGTCCATTTATGCAGTCAAGAAACATTTCTTAAGCCCCTACTGTATGATGGTAGTCTATTATAGGTGTATAACATACAGCAGTGAAAAAAATAAGTCAGTCTTACTCTCAGAGATCTTATAGCCAGTATGGATGATAGAGAAAAATAAACAAGTAAATATCTAATTTAATGTCTGAAATGAGATACATAGGAGAGGAATAAGGCATATCTAGGTTAAAACATGAAGAAGGGCATGACAGTATAATTTGTGTTCAAAAGTAGATGAGAGGAAGCCATCTACTGTACAACAAGGTGATATAATTAATAACTGTGGAATGTTTTTTTGTCTGTTTGTTTGTTGTAGTAGTTATTGAATTCAGGGTGTGCTAAACTATATCTCCAGTCCTTTTTGGTATTTTATTTTGATACAGGGTATTGCGGTTGAGAGAGTGAGTTCAGTGTAGACGTGTCTAATGAGGAGAATGAAGCAAAGGAGAGAATCTTGCCTCAGTGGAGGAAGAACCTACCAGGCAGAAGGAAAAGCAAGCACAAAAGAAAACAGGCTGGTAACTGAGCAGAGTGATTGAGTAAGAGTGGTGGGAAGTGAGCAGAAATCAGAGACTTGGCGCCAAGTCACGGGGCCTTACAGAAAACTTCAAGTGAGCGAGGCTTTTAGCTTGGTGGTTCTGGTGCCTGCCTTGCAAGTGCAAGGGCCCTGGTTTGATCCTTGGTAACCACATAGTACAGTGCCGGGTGCGGTGGCTCACACCTGTAATCTCAGCACTTGGGAGGCAGAGGCAGAAGGATTACTGGAGTTTCAGGCTCACATGGGCTATGTGGGAAGCTCAGGTTCAGCCCGAACTACAAGTCAAGACCCTGTCTCAAAAAAAGAAAATGAAAATGTTTTCCTGTTTACTGTTTACTTCTATGACAATTTAACTAGTGTCAATTCTGTATAATTATTGCATCACATTCTTATTTTTTAATTTTACAGAATCTTTCTATTGCTTCCTAAGCAATAAATATTTGTGAAGTCTGAAGCTAGCCTGAATTGTTTTTCTTTTTTCTTTTTCCAGTACGGGGGATTGAAAACAGAGCCTCATATATGCTGGACGGCCATTCTACAACTGAGCTACACCTTCCATCCTTCATTTTTTGTTCTGAGACAGGATCTTGCTAAGGTACTCAGGCTGGCCTTCAACTTGTGTTGCTCTTATCCCAGTCTCCCAAATTGTTAGAATTACAAGCATGCACTACCACATATGGCTATCTTCATGTTTTTATTTTCCCCAAACTCTTATATTTCTATTTTGTGTTCTTGTTTTATCTAATTGAACTTTATACAGATGATTTTTTTAAAAAATTGATTGATAGCAATTTGTTTAGTTTCAAATTTTATTTGCTACATACTGACATTCCTTCATCTGCCATTTCCTTTGAGAATTTTGGTTGTCCCATTCCCATGAAGCAATTTTTCTCCTTTCCTTTTCGCTATGCGATTTATTTATTATTATTATTATTATTATTATTATTATTATTATTATTTTGGCAGTACTAGTACTTTGCCACTAAGCTGTTTCTCCAGATATTTTTTAAAAAGTTTTTTGAGATTGGATCTTTCTAATTGCCCAAGCTGGCTTCAAACTTGCAATCCTTCTGCTTCACCTTCTGAGTAGCTAGTTTACAGACACGTGCCCCTGTGCCCAGCCCTGTGCTTTTTAAAGCTAATTGTAAATAAGGTGAAATCTGATGTATTTTCTAGAGGAGCCAGGATTGTATAGAACAGTGGTGGTGCATCTATGGCATGAGTGCCACAGCTACCTGTCTGTATCACTGAAAGCTCTAAAAGGTTTGCCATCCCTGGTAGAGATAATCACGCAAAACTTTTCTTATAATATCAGGTTTCAGTGTGTGGATCAGTTCCTTTAGCTTTTCTGTCTCTGTGACCTACTTGAGATCAACACCAGGGGTGTCAAAATAAAAGTCTTCCTCCTCTCTTTCCTCAGCAATAAATTACTTCCTGAAAAATACCATTAGTCAGTGATAATTCTTGTGCAAATCTACTACCTCAGCTTTTCTTAGTGCCAAACTGTGCCTGGAAATTCCCTAACACCAAAATCTCATTTTATTACTATAAAATGGGATTGTTGATTTTGTCATCTGTGTTTTACATTAGAGTCGTGAGTCTTCTGGCTTCTCCTCAGATCTGCAGCACTGGGCCCAGGCCTATGCTGCAGTTGTCATCCAGAGTGGAACTGGCATTACTGTTTCTCTTTCTTCTTCTTACTTTGGGGCTTTATAAACAGAGAGGCGGAAAGGCCTGACTTTTCTTTATCATATCAATACCCGGATACTTTCAGAAGATAATTTGGCATTATATTTTACCTGACATTCAATAGACCCTTTTAACTTAAAATCTTCTTAAATTTTGGAAAATATTTTTCTCATTTCTTTGACAATTCTATTCCTTTTAAAAATTGATTTTATTGGTGCATTTTATATATACATCATGATCACAATCAACATTGAGAATTTGTACCAGTACATGACACATCTTAATTCTCATTTTTCCCCATCTCCCTTCCCTCCTTACAACCCCCACCTCCTATATACATAGGCTTTTTTTCCTTTTTTACCATCAAATTTTTTCTTTCCCTCATCTCCCTCCCCACCTTTTCCCTTTTTCCTTTTGAACATTTTCTTCCTATTTCACAATAGTTCTATCATACATTCTAGAACTCATTTACACCTTCAGTTTCTCATACCAGAGAAATGATATAGTATTTACACATCTGTGTCCTACTTATTTCACTTATGAGTATGTCCTCAAGGTATATCTATTTGAGTATAAATGACTTAAGTTTATCTTTCTTTATGGCAGAGTAATATTCCATTTAAAGACCCAATTCAAAAATGGGCATCTGAAACAAATAGATACTCAAATGAAGAAGTAAAAGCAGCAAAGAAATATGAAAAAATGTTCAATATCACTGGTCGTTCAAGTGATGCAGATGAAAACAACACTGAGATTCCATTTCACTCCACAGAGAATAGTGGCTATCACAAAATCAACCAACAACAAATACTGGTGTGCTATAGGGAAAAAGAAACGCTTCTTCACTATTGGTGGGAATGTAGACTGGTGCAACCATTGTGGAGATCAGTGTGGAGATACCTCAAAAAACTAGGATTAGAGGTCCCATTTGACCCTGCTATTTTCCTGTTAGGTATATATGCAAAAGAATTAAAAGATTCATATCACAATAACATATGTGCACCCATATTTATAGCAGCTCAATTAGTGATAGCTAAGTCCTGGAAACAACCCAAATGCCCATCAACCGGAGGTAGGGTAAAGAAGATGTAGATTTTTTCTTTTTCTTTTCTTTTTTTGTTTTTTTGAAACAAGGTCTCACTGTTTAGTCCAGGCTGCCTCAAATTCATTGTGATCTTCCTGGCTCAGCCTCTCAAGTACTGGGATCACAGATTTGTACCACCATACCTGGCTAGCAATTACATTTTTTTAAACTCTTATGAAATCTGAATGTTTCATAACACCTCAATCTTACTAGGTTGTGATGTATTTTAAGTAATTCTAGGATACTGTGTTTAAAGTTTTCATCTGTCTCCAGTAACTATTTTTATTAAGAGTTATCACTGAATTTTATTTTCTTTTTCTTGGTCTTGGTCCCTCCAGGATGTTATTATTTGTAGGTTCATTTCCTCATTTCGAATGAGAGCAAATGTTTACCTGGTGATTAATGCAAGTTTTGATTAGAGGACTCTGCCTCATGGGATTCAGTAGTAACAAACAGACTATATAGGTAACTTCTCAAAGTGTTCGACAAGGTCCAGCACCCACTCATGATAAAGAAACTTACAGAGAATTGGAATAAATGGCCTTTATCTCAATCTGATAAAAGCCATTATGACAAATTAACAACCAACAATGTATTAAATGGGAAAAAATGTGAAAGCTTTCATTCTAAAGTCAGGAACAAGACAAGCATGTTCACTGCCATGACTCTTGCTCAGTATGGTTCTATAAATACTAGCCAGAGCAATTAGGCAAGAAAAGAAAATAAAAAGAATAAGAATAGGAAAGGAAAAAGTTAAATTATCATTATTTATCATGACATGATACACTACATAGAAGACTCCAAAAACTCCACCGAAAGACTTCTAGATTTGATAACTTAACTCATTAGTGTAGCTGGATACAAAGTCAACACTCAAAAATCAATAGCATCCCTGTACACAACTAACAAATTCATGGAGAAAAAAATTAGGGAAAAAATTATTTTCCCAACAGCATCCAAAAAAAAGAAAAAGAAGAAAGAAAAGAAAAGAAATACCTAGGAATCACTCTAACAAAGGAAAAAAAACCCTTTACATTGGAAACTACAGTACTCTGGAAAAGGAGATCAAAGAGAATATCAGAAAATGGAAAGAGATCCCATGTTTTGAATAGGAAGAATCAACATAATGAAAATGGCTATACTTCCAAAATTGTTAGATTTAATGCAGTGTCAATCAAAATTACAACCGCATATCTCAGAGAATTACAAAAATGCAATCATAAAATTTATTTGGAACCAAAAGAGACCCAGAGCAGCAAAAGCAATCCCGGACAACAAAAGGTAAGGCAGGGGGTATCACAGTCCCTGAATCTAAATTATACTACAAATCTACTGTAATAAAAACAGCATGGTACTAGCACAAGAACAGACTTTAGGATCAATGGAACAAACTGTCAGTTGCAGAAACAAGTCTAGACATACTCAGCCACTTGATATCTGACAAAGGAGCCAACCATCTTCACTGGAAGAGTTAGCCTCTTTAATAAATGGTGCTGTAAAAACTGACTTTCTGTACGCTGAAGATTGAGACTAAACCCATATCTTTCACCATGCACTAACTTAAAATTAAAACAGATCAAATATGATAAATATTAAAATAGAAACACTAAATCTTCTGGAAGAGAGACTAGGTAGAACGCCTGAGAACAGAGGAATAAGCAAAGACTTTATGAATGAAACCCACACTGTATGGCAAATATTAGAAAGAACCAACTACTGGGAATTCATCTTTTTTTTTAAAAAAAAAGCTTTTGCACAGCAAGAGAAACCACCAACAGAGTGAAGAGACAACTCAAGAGTGGGGAAAAACATTTTCACCAGCTATTCATCAAAGGACTGAAAGAACTTAAAAATATATATAATATATAAAGAATTTTTAAAAAAATCAGAGCCTCCCCCACCCCCCATTTTAAGACCCAGTCCAAAACTGGGCATCTGAAATGAAAAGATACTTCTCAGATGAAGAATTAGAAATGACATAAAAACATAGAAGAAAAGTTCAACATTACTAGTCATTCATGAAATGCAAATTAAAACAACACTGAGATTCCATCTCACTATAAAAAAAATGTCTATCATCAAGAAATCAACAAAGAAGAAATACTAGAGGAGGTGGAGAAAAGGATCTTTCTTCACTGGTGGAGGAAGCGTAGACAAGTGCAGCCAGTGTGGAAGTCAGTGTGAAGATTTCTCAAAAAACTAAAACTAGAGATTCCATTTGACCTTGCTATACCTTTCTTGATATCTTCCTGAAAGAATTAAAAGCAGTGTTATATGCACATCCATGTTTATAGCAGCATAGTTTGTAATAGCTAGATCTTGGCAACAGCCCAACTGCTCATCAATCGATGAATGGATAAAGATGTGGGGTTTAAAAAAATACAGTGGAGTACTACTCCACTACAAAGAATGATGAGTTTCAGACATGTATAGCTAAATAGATGGACCTTGAAATCATATTTCTAAATGAAATAAAATCAAACATGTTTAAATACCACATTGTTTCTCTGATGTGAGAAACCAGAAGTGGAACTAAGGAATTAAAATGTAAAATAGATATTGCAAAACGGGAAGAAAATTTTCAAATGGGCAGAGAAACAAACTTTAAAAAGTGAAAAAAATGTAGGTAATGTTCCTTCTTAGCAGTTTCCTTAACCCTCCTGAGTTGTGTCCATTTTCCCTGACCTTAACTTATTCTGCAGCTTTAATATGTTGGTAAATATTTAACAACCAAATTAGGGTTGGGGGGGCAGGTCCTAATTTGGCACATGTCCTAAGTCCCATGCCATGTTAACTCTCCTACCCCAGTTTCAAGCCACCAATAAAACGTTATTGAACGGTGGAGATGGGCAGAGATGCACACAGAAGACCCCTGTGAGCCTGGCTTCCTTGCATACCACACTCTGTGGTAACAGTTTTTGGAAAACCGCCCCTGGCTTTTATCTGTTCCCAAACAAGGGAGCGACTCTAGGATCCGCTGCAGTCTTAAGACTGTGGCTCAGATATTTATCTATTTAATTAACTGAATGAGCACCCTGTTCCCTTTAATGGCCTTATGACTTTCCATCGTGCTAGGTTTTTCTCTCAGTTCTGTGTTGCATTCTTTCAAAAAATTCTTTAATATGTTGTTTGGTTGCTGGAAGCACCCTTTTTGGTGGTCCTGTACTGCTTTGAATCTCTTTTTCAACATCTTTACAATTTCAGTGGGAGAAGGAACAAGAAAGTGGAAGTCCTATTTCATGCCTCTTTTCAAAAGTCACTTCCTCGTGTGTCTTGAAAGTTCATCTCCTCCCATGACCTGTGGTTTTCCTGTGAACTCATGATGGTTGACCAAGAAGGGCCCCTGGCTGCTGAGAAGCTTCTGAGGAAACATGGGTAGCTAGCTGACTGAGGCCGCGTGCTTGTCTGTGTGGGCACCAGTGGGGAGTGCACGCCTTAGTTCACAGAGGCTGGGCACACTGGCCAGAAAGGAGAGGCCTACATGTGCCAGGATGGAGAACAGTGAGGAGTACAGGGAGGAAGGTGTCTGTTGGGATAGTTATGATGAGTCTCTATGGTAGTGGCTTCCAGACAGGTGTGGGAGTGGGCATCTTGTGGCTGTCCCTTTAATGGAAAAACTCCCACATCACTGTGAAATAAGGTAACTGCAGGTCTCCAGATCTTTCCCAGGTATGCAGGGCATTGGTGAGTTTAACAGAGTATGTTCCACATTAAAGAGGCAGATTACAGCAAGCTCATCTCCTGGTGACACAGTGTATTTTCCTTAAACAGGAAAAATTTTTTCTAAGTTATCTACTATCTCATAGGCTGTCTTTACAGTGTAACTTTCATACTATTCCCATTTAGAAATGAGATCCATGTCTCCTCCCCTTGGCACTGAGCAGGAATGTGATTACAACACAAATAATGCTATGTGACGTTTGAGGCCAGGTTGTAACTTAGCAGTGCAGCATCCATATGGCTCTTAGGACACTTGATCTTGAAATCCAAGCGCCATACTGTAAAGAAGCTGGTGGGCCATGAAGACATCCACAAGGCCAGGCACTGAAGCTCAAGGCCCATCCTCAGCTGTGATCCCAGACTACAGATATCACCAGTCATGAATGGCTTATCTGGACAGGAGGTCCTGCAGGGCCAGACAAGTGATTCTAGCCAATGAAATGTAGGGTACAAATATGCTTCCCTTTTAAGCCCTGCTCAAATAGGAAGCTTGTGAGCAAAATAAAGGATTGTTATTGGAAATCACCTGTTTGTCTCCCTAAAAATCAAAGCCTCAGTTTCATAGGGGAACTTTTCCTGAAGACTCATAGTTATCTAATTTTTACTATAACTTTCACCAAATTGTTAAGCTGTTCCAAGGTGATGAAAATATACAGAACATATTTATAAACTTCCCCTGATTTCCTTTTAATCTTCTATATATATATATATATTCATATGAAAAGATATCATATAACACAACTGTTTATTAAAATTTACATCATTTTATTGTTGATTTAAAACACCACCTTTAAACCAGGTATGGCAGCAGTTGCCTATAATCCTAGCACTTGGGAAGCTGAGGCAGGAGGATCATTGAGAATTTGAGACCAGCCTGGGCTACACAGTGAGTTCAAGGCCAGCATGAATTATAGAGGGAAATTATGTATCAAAAAGCAAAAAAACCTGCAGGGCATGGTGGCTCTTGCCTATAATCCAGCACTCAAGAGGCAGAGGCAGGAGAATTGCTGTGCATTCAAGGTTAGCCTGGGCTACATAGTGAGTTCAGGGCTACCCTGAACTACAAAGCAAGACCTTGTCTCAAAACCAAACCAACCCAAACCAAAGTAAAACAAAACAAAAACAAAAACCACACCAAAGGAAAAAAACACCTTTATCATAAATTGCATCCCTAGAGGCAAAGTTATCGAGGTAAATACGATCATGAAATAAACTTTCCACACAGAAGGGGACAACAAGGAAATTTGCTAATTTTGATTTTTACATGGGATGGTGGGATTTGTCTGCTAAAAATTCATAATTACAAACTAGCACTTACATACTTTGTAGTCTGAATATGAGCTAAAATAAAAACATAAGCTCCTACCACACCTCAGCAGAGAATCATTTTTAAATGGTCCTGGGTCACTTGTATGCCAAATAAGTAAAAGTAAACACATCCACTTTGAATGACAGTAAGTTTAATTCACATTTCAAGAATTTTCACAAATAATTAGTTTTAGGGAACACGAAATGATCAAAGTTAAAAATCACAAACACAAGGAAGCCAGGCATCATAAGTAAAAGTGGTATCAAAAATACCAAAGTCAGACATACAAATAGAATTCAGATTGGAATTAACAGTGTATTATATCCAGATAATGAAACAGTGTATAAATAGTTATGTTGAATACATTTTAAAAAGAGATTGGAAGTAATGAGAAAGAATAAGAAACTGAATAAATTGACCCAGTTAGAAAAAGCAAAACTAGAGCTTTAGATCAATAAAATAATTAAAATTTAAAACTCAATGGAAGGAATAAAAATGTACTATACAGAATAAACAACATAGTGAACTAGAAAGTAAATATCTGAAGACAATGAAAAAGACAAAAATATTAAGATAACAGTAGATTATATAGTAAGTTTTAAGAACATTTGATGCTTCTCTAGAGGTAGTCAAGGGTCAACATTTTAAAAGAGAACAGATAAAATATTAATAAATGTTATTATCAATGAACCTAACATATCAGGCCAAGATCTCCCAAGGCAGATAAATGCAAAATGTTTTCATTCAGGTATGGTGGTACATGCCTGTAATCGCAGCAGTCAGGAGGCTGAGGCAAGAAGAACTGCAGTGAGTTTGAGACTAGCCCGAACTAACAACAAAACACTGTCTCAAAAAAAATTCACCCTTGGATTCATCATAGTGAAACTGCATCAAAGACACAAATAAGATATTAAAGGCAGAGACCAGGTCCCCTGTAAAAATGAAAAGTAATTAGACTAAAACTGACTTTTTAACAAATCTCTATAACAATAGCATCTTTGCTGTGGTAAGAGAAAGTAAATGTTAACCTAGAATTACATTCTCAGTGGAAGTATCTTTTAAGAAAGAATTTTTTAGAGGAAAAAAAAACTCAGATAAGAAAATTAGAGTTTACAAAAAAGAAAATTAGAGTTTACAAATAGATCTTTATTAAAGGAAATTCTAACATTTGTGGTTCAGTATATGTAAGCATGATTTAAGCCAGCGTGGTGGTGCACACCTGTAATTTCAGCATTTGGGAAGCTGAGGCAGGAAGATTGCTCTGAGTTTAAGGCCATCCTGGGCTACATAATGAGATCTTGTCTCAAAAACCAAAACAACAATGATCTTAGATGGAAGATTTGAGATATAAAATAAGACATGGATAAATCTTAAATGGTTTAAATATATATAATGAAAATAACATAATTTATGCATTTTTAAAAGACCTAAAATACCACTTTAACGTGGTACATAAGCTGGAGTCATTAGTGATAAATTAAAAGTCTAAGGTCCTTGGATTATTATTATTATTTTTTTTTTTAGATTTTTTGAGACAGGGTCTCGCTTTGTGGTTCAGGCTGGCCCTGAGCTCAGCCTCCAACTCACATCACAATCCTTCTGCCTCTGCCTCCCGAGTGCTGGGATTACAGGCGTGAGCCACCACGCCCGGCACTGTGGTATGTGGTACTGGTTGCTATTGTTATGTGGTTACCGGGGAATCGAACCCGGGCCCTTGCGCTTGCAAGACAGGCGCCAGAACCACTGAGCTAACTCCCCGGCCCTGGATTATTTTTTTTAAATAAAAAAAGATAAAATAGATTAATTTTCAACATCACTGGTTGAGAGGTTATACACAATAAAGTAGCTGAGTCAACATAAAAGTATGTCATTAAAAGGTGTAACTAACAAACTAATCGAAAAGACGGGGTCCCAGAAAGCCAGGTGCAGTGGTGCACACCTGGGATCCCAGATAATGAGAAGCTGAGGCCACAGGATCACCAACACTGGCTATTCCTGGGCAAGTTAGTGACACTCTGTCTAAAAAATGAAATCAAAACTTAAAAATGCCTGGGCATGCAATTTGCCTTCTAGCATGTAGGAAGCCCACACTGAGAAAAGCAAAAGCAGAAAATTCCAAAAACCTCAGGGGAGAGAAAAGAAAATGTGATGCAATCGATAAAAGCAGAGATAAATCCACAGAAGCAGAGATAAACTCTTACGTAAGAGTAGTCATATGCATTTAAATGAATTTAAAACTCCTCAATTATTTTTCTTGGTATGGAGGATTTAACTTAAGAGCCTTTTATTTTTCTCTTGTGAGATAGAGTTTCACTAAGTTGCCCAGGCTGGGCTCAAACTTGAGATCCTTCTGCCTGCCTCAGCCTCCTACAGTGCTGAGATTCAGGTGTGTGCCACTACAGCTGGCCCTTGTTATTAAATTAACATACGTTTTAACCAGTTTTCTTTTCCTTTTTTGCTAATCTATATAAATCAGTGATAATTTCTAAACTTAACCCTTAGGATATGTGACACGGAATCACTGATACCAGAAATTTATGAAATTCTATTCAGAAATCCGGAGCCAGGATTGGTGGCAGAGGCCTGTAATCCTAGTGCTTGGGAAGCTGAGGCAAGAGGATTTCCATGAGGGCAAAGCTAACCTGAAACACACAGAGAGCATTTGTCTTTTAAAAAAAGCATAAAACGGAAAGACGAAAATGAGTTTCCTGGACCTCCTTAATAAACACTTTTTTTTTTTTTCATTTTTGTACTGGGGATCAAACCCAGAACTTTGCGCTTGTCAGGCAAGCACAGTGCCAATGAGCTACATCTGTGCTCGTAAATAAAAAAATCCAATTGATTTTGTTGCTTGCTCTGGTTCAGTGGTGGTGAGCCTATGGCGCGCCTGCCACAGCGGGCACACAGAGCCCTCTCTGACGATACACTAACCAAGTTGCTCCAGATCTTGAAGGTGGACAGTGGAAATATTTTCCAAATCTAAAAATGCATTCAGAAAACTCTACAACATTTGCAGACGTCCTAACAAGCCATCAGGAAATCTACGAGGAATTTTCTAGCATTGTAGCAGCTGCAAAGGAGAATTTTAGTTCTAGGTTTTACAGATCTATAAGATGGAGACAGCTCTGTGTTGTCTTACTTCTCCAGACAAAGCCAAATTTAACAACTCTGGTCTTCCTGCTTGCACTGGTTAGATGGAAATCTGGAAGTAGAGCTACTAGAATTTTAAGAAAACTCTACCTGGAAAAATAAATTCTATGAACTATGTGCAACGCTTGAGAAGACAGACGGTGAGAGATGACAAAGGGTGGTGCAGTCGGTGCTTCCGGAAGTGAAACCCTGCGAGTGTGAAGTCCTCTGCCAAATAACTGTACATTGCTTTTCTTTCTTTGTTCAGATCATCTTATCCTGTGAGCAGCTGCTTTTAGCTTTGAATTCTAGCAAATCTGATTCAAGAAAGAGACTCACAGACACCCCGAATCCTGCGTGTTGCTCTCATACTAACGAACTGGGAGCCCAGGCTTGGCAAATGATCCGCACAAATACAGCAGCAAAATTCACTGCACAAAAGCGTGCCCAGTACAAGCTTTTACCTTTCAGTAAAAAGCTGTACCACCGGAAGCTCTGTTATTATGTTTTTCTTTTATGACAAAAGATGTTAATGTATGAGTTGTTTTCTGTAAACAAAAACCTCAGTGTTCAGGTTTAATGGCAGCATTGGCAGTTCACGATAAATAAGTGGGTTTGAGGTTGCAGTTTGAGCACTCACTTCGAAAAGGTTCATCATTACTGCTCTAGTTCTTTGAGCACGTCTTTGAAAGAAAGAAATGTCCAATGATGTTAGGGGAAGGGAGAGAAGAGGGAGAAAAGGTGGGGGGAACTTATGCTTGATATACATTACCTATTTTCTGGTGGTGCCAGAGATAGAACTTGGGACCTCATACATGCTAGGCAAACACTGTACCACTGAGCTACATTCCCAACCAAGACTACCAAAATTTAACTACTCCTTTCTCTTTAAAATACATTTATTAGTATTAACATAAATGAATAAATACATACTGGGAGAAGCATCCTCCTTAAATAGGATGTCAAATAAAAAGTGTGGAAAAACACAATTTAATAATCCACATAAAAATAATAGAATCAAACATGAATAAGTAATAAATGATAACACTACTAGAAGTGTAAAGAATACTTGTGTAATTTCCAAGTACTGCCCTACAAGGTATTTGTTAACAAAAAGGAAAAGAGCACTTGTACATTTGAAAATGTGGCAGATAGGACCTTAATCAAGACATTACTAGTAACATTACAGTGCTTGCTGCAGTGTTTTTCTGCCAAAAATTCATAATTATGGGTTCACTAGTAGGAAAACAGTAAATGACAAAAATTGTAGGGTAACTTTATCCTCAGTAAAATGTCAAAATCATAAATGATGGCGACTAATGAACTTTTCCTGATCAAAGGAAATAAAGTGATAAAACCACCCAAAAATGAGTTGGCTGGGAACTTTCTCTTGATGTAAATGACATTAGGACAATTGGTAAAGTTTGTAAAGGTTGTAAATTAGATTTTAATTTGGATTACTTTTCTGTGGTTATGTAGGAGGGTATTTTAGGACAAAGAAGTTCTTGCAACTTATCCTCAGATGGTTCAGAAAAAAATCATTTAGCTCTTTCTATCTAAGTAACAAATCACCTCAACTGTAGGGACTTAAGAGCAATAATTTTTACTTACTATTCTTTATTCAAGTGAATACCTTATGTTCACACAAAAACTTGTATATGATGATCTACAGAAATTGTGTATTTCCAAAAGTGGAAACATGCTCTTAGCTAAGTGAAAGAATAAATTGCAGCATATCCATACAATGGAATACTACCTTGCGATAAGAATTGAGCCACTGATTGGTACATCATGGAAGAATACTTAAATGCACTGGTTAACTGAAAGAAGTTACACTCAAGGGGCTACATCATGTATATGCTTGATTCCATTCATAAACTGTTATTTGAAAAGGCAAAACTTTAAGGATGGGAAACAGATCCATAGCTGTCAAGGGTTAGTGGAAGAGCGTGGTTGTATGGGGGACTATTTTAAGACAGTGGCACTATATGGTAAGGTTCTGAGGGTAGTAAGACTTGTTGCATTAGTTACAATATAACTCATTATGTAATTCAGGCTGGGTTAGAATTCACAGCAGTTCTCTTGCTTCAGCCCTCCAAATGCTGGGATTCCAGATGTTGCTGCCATGCTCAGCTAAAATATAACTTTTACTGTGGAAGGAATTTAAAAAACCATTTGGGGATGGGAAAAAATAAGAATCAAGATACATCAGATACAGGTACAAATTCTCAATGAGTATGATGATTATGTATACCAGAAATGTACCAATAAACTCAATTTATTTTAATAAATCACTCAGGCTAGACATGGTGGTACCTGCCTATAACCTCAGTATTTTGAGAAGCTGAGGAAGGAGGATATCCACGAGTTTGATGCCAGCCACGGCTACCTAATGAGTTCAAGAACGAACTACATAGTGAGACCCTGCCTCAAAAACAAACATGCAAAAATTAGTCAGGACGTTGGGATATGAGATCCAAGTATGATCCAGACTGAGATAAGCGAATTTAACTGTATTACCAGTGTGTGTAATTACAAGTGTACTCACTGAAGGGAGTAGTGAAAAAGGAGAGGATTTAAGGAACTGCAAAATGGAGTTTGGGTTGAACGCCGTGAGGCTGAGACCAAGGAGAACCACATATGACCATGGTAATCTAGATGGTGATATTTTCTAGTGTTCTGAGTAGTTCTGAAACTGTATGTTTTAAAGAGCTGAACTAATATTAGTAACTCAATACATTGAAGACAATTAGAGGCAGGCTAATCACTTTCAGGGAAATAAGTTATGAAGGAACTAGGCGATGGTGGGTGTGGGAGGGAAACCACAATGCATTTGAGTTGAAGACTTCAACACGAAGCTATGTTGATTTTGATGGTCATAGCAAAACACAGGTGTGTATGATGGGGTATTACAGCTACATTTCTTCCTCGCCTTATTAAAGGAACAGACGCAGAGGAGGGAAAAGTCACTGTGAACACACAGCACCCATCTTGGTTTCTAAAAGCCATTCTCTGGTATGCTGGCAGTCAAGGGCTGAGTATTCTCTAATTTGGGATCACGACTATTTATTCCTTTGGTTGGTGACACTGCAAGGCTTAACTAAGTCAGATATGGGGCAAGACTGCTGGTACCCTGTTTCCTCAGAGTGGGACCCCCCAACTCTATGTCTTCCCCACCAGGCATCTATGAGCCAAACCAGAAAGGGGGCAAGTGCTGTCCATATTGCTAGTGTGCAGCCTCGTCTCCCCTGGTAGCACCACAACCGTGCGATCTGACAGGAGCGACTGACCATAAGGGCCCCGTGCATCATGCACTAGGAGGATGGGCATCTTCGTCAGTCTAAGTCTTGACCTCTTTGTCAGTGACAGGGTGCTTAAATATTAGGAGTTTATTGTTTTGGTTGATTCAGGGGCTGTGGACTCACCTTGGTAAATTTAAATATTTCGATCCAAACCCGGGCTCCACAGCACATACCCTGTTTGTATTTCTGTGAGGGAGGAAAAGTACAGCTTACCTCACTTCCTCTCAAAACAAAACCTAAGTGAGCTAATAGGAAGCATTTTGACATGGTCCTCTCCTCCACTGAACACATATTTATTGAGTGTTAATTTTTAGGAATTATTCTTGATACTTGAGTAAACAGAATATACAAGTTCCTGTCCTTCTGAGAAGGACTACGTAAGACTTGTCATGCTGGAATGCCAAGTCGCCAGGAACCCTCTAAATCCTGCTAATGTGGAGCGAGGTCCACGAACAAGCGGCTAAACACTGCTCTGAAACGTTAGATATGGACATTCAGGTCCCACCCAGAGCTGGTGAATCATGATACGCCTTTTAACAAGGTCCTAGCTATACCTTAAAGTTTGAGGTCCCCTATCTAGAGTATAAACCTCATGCTTGGATTTAAGAAAAACACCTATTGGGGCCGGGGATTTAGCTCAGTGGTTCCAGCGCCTGTCCTGCAAGCGCAAGAACCCGAGTTCGATCCCCGGAAACCACATACCATACTGGGTGTGGAGACTCACACCCAGCAGCAACCAGTACCACGTACCACAGGCTCACGCCTGTCATCCCAGCACTTGGGAGGCAGAGGCAGGAGGATTGCTGTGATGTGAATTTGAGGCTGAGCTCAGGACAAGCCTGAACCACAAAGTGAGACCCTGTCTAAAAAAAACAAAAACAAAACAAAAAACAAAACAAACAAAAAAAACCCACACCTATTTACCTGAATATCAAGGGGAGAATGGCATTGAAATTTAGAAATTGCTCTAAAAATTCAGTATTATTTCATTTTAAAATACCGTATAAGCAAATGAGGTCCAGAGAATGGGAATCTGCCTATTCTAATGCTGTATGTTCTCACAAAACTGTGCTTTAAGGGGCTAGGGATTTAGCTCAGTGGTTCCGGCGCCTGTCTTACAAGTGCAAGGACCCGGGTTCGACCCCCGGTAACCACATACAGTACTGGATGTGGAGACCCACACCCAGCAGCAATCAGCAGCACCACATACCACAGTGCCAGGCGTGGTGGCTCACGCCTGTAATCCCAGCACTCGGGAGGCAGAGGCAGGAGAACTGCTGTGATGTGAGTTGGAGGCTGAGTTCAGGGCCATCCTGAACCACAAAGCGAGACCCTGTCTCAAAAAGACCTTTTAAAAAAATCCCCTAAATCCCACTGTGCGTTTATCAACATTCTAGGGTTAATACAGGCAATTGGCGCCCTCTAGTGGGAACACTTTAAACTACAAACCATTTGAAGCTAGAATCCAAGAAATGTAATCCTGTAGTCCCAAGACTAAGGTGGCTGAGAGGCAAGAGAACTGTCCTGAGCTTTTGGGTCAGTCTAGGCTGCGTGGGGAGTTGTTCAAAGCCCACTTCAACTACATAGGGATTCCAAGTATACGACTCAATTGGTAAAATTCTGGCATTCATCAAAGGTTCACTAATTCCTAATTCTCTCCTTTTCAAGTGTAAAAAGGGTTTTAAAGTGAGCACTAAACTTTCCAGTCTGTTGTGATAAGAAATAATAGTGTTGAGAACAGAGTAAATTAGGCATTTTTCTATTTGGGAAAATGTCTTCAACTGAGAAAGTACTAGTGGAAGTTTAACAGAAGGTAGAAAACAGAAGTGTACATTGCCTTGTAGAAACTTGATGATCTAAATTTAGGAGAATATACTGTTCTTTAGCTTCTACATTCTGCGGGTTGAAAGACCTCCACACACTATACACAAGTGTCACCTTACCTTTGCTTTCGTTCACATTAGCTTTATGATAAAGCGTGAGCTTGAGAATAATAAAGTTTAGTAATTACAAGCCTTCCGTGGTTCTATGAAGCTATGTATGAAGCATGCACGAACATGAATTTATGCAGTTTTAAAATTTTTATAGTTTTTTCCGCAGGTTTGCCTAAGCACTGGTTTTGAAATTCACCTATTCTGTTCTTCCAACAATCTTCCTTTCCTAAGGGAAATGGAGCTGAAAACATCCCTGTAATGTCTTTACTGTACCTTTTCTAGTGACCACGTTCCAAGAGCATGTTCAGTGCTCCATGCTGTGCAGAGGAGCAGCCTAGAACAGGTCCTATCATCTGAGTTTGTGCAAACACACGGTGAGGTGCACGTCACTGCTTTCCAGGGACATATCCTCATGAGGCCACAATGCCTGCACCTGCAAGTTCACAGCGCGCCACGTCCATCTCTGCAGTCCCCAGAAGTCACCGTGCCCTTGCACCTTTGCTGTGTGCAAATAACCTAACTGAAGCTGAGTTTCAATTCAGTTATCTTGAAAACCTAAATTCAGTCTTCTGTTAACAACTCAAATCCTTTGCCTATTTTTTAAATTGGGTTCTCTTACTGACTGGAAGAAACTGACCATTTTCTCTGAGGGCAATGGCCAAGTTTCCCCAGATTTTTAAAGGTTTTTTTTTTACCAAATTTTAGTAAAAAACTTTTTCCTTTCCAGACACTTGAGTTTGATTACATAGAAATGCTTGATTTTTTTTTGAAGATCAGATTTAAAAAACAATTTTTCTATAGTAAATTTAGTTATCTAGAGTCCTGGTACAGAGAATGAGGTATGAACTCTAATTTCTTTGCAAATAGTTTTCCAGTACTTAGTCAAATAATCCATCTTTTTCAATGATTTTAAGTGTCATACATGGGTTTCATGAGGTGTTTCCAGATAGCTTGAGGCCAGCACAGGCAACTTGGCAAAAGCCTGTCTTGAAATAAGATTTAAAAAAAAAAAAGGGCTAGGAAGGCAGCTCAGTGGTAAGACTACTTTTCTGAGGCCCTGTATTCACCGTTCAGTACTGCAAAACCAGACCCAAACCCTGACTTTTTCTAGTTTCCTTTATGAACTCAAATATAGTTATAATAATGTGTTCATTTTTTTTTTTGAGATGGTTTTAAAGTACTATAAACTGGTAATCATTTAGGGAAGTTATATCAGGCCTTTTGATCACGTTTTACAAGTACCTACATTTCATCTAGTCACTTCTTAGGAAATCAAAGGTATTTAAGTTGTTCTTGTGAAGATAGAAGCCTAAAGTCTCTATATTCTTAGAGAAAGGAGACTTCTCTTGCTCAAATGTTACTTCACCTTTCGTCCATCTCTCCTCCATCCATAAAAAGTAGCAAGCTGCTCCTACTGTTATCTGTTCCACCTCCTGCTTTTTCTAAGGAGCAGGCACCACTTTGTAACCTGCTGTTTCACACGACTCTCTCCGTACAGTAGAATGGAGACTACCTCAGGCCAGGGAACAGGACCTGCACCCTCAGACTTGGATGTTAAATAAATGAGGACAGAACTCACCAAGATTTCCTACACACAACGTTAGAAAACGGTGCTATCAAACCAGTTTTGTACAAGTGAGACAGCATGACATGAACTGCCCTTTGACCTGAAATCTTTACTAGGAAACCATTGTACCTGTATGCACGTGTTTAAACATGGTAACATTTATCCAAATTTCTAGGAGGGAAAATTTAGGAGCAGCTTCAGAATGTCCAAAGTAAGACAGATGTGTTATTCAGAGTATTATGTAGTTATAATGTCAATATTAATTAACATATATATTACATTTTTGGATTTAACAGCCAGGAATGGTGGGGCATGTCTATAATCCCAGTACTTCCAAAGGCTGAGGCAGGAGGATCACATTGGCACCTGCCTGGGCTATATAGTGAGTTCTAGGCCAGCCTGAATTGCATACTGAGAACCTATCTCTAAAACAAACAGCAAACAAAAGGAACACCTTGACTGCATGTTCATAGGCACAGAAATATCATCTGTGTTAAATTCATTTAAAGTTGTTCACTTGTCATTCTTATATAAGTTTTGGAAAACTAGTATGAAATCAGAATATTTAAAATTTAAACTGTCATAGTGACAGAGGTGAGATCCCGAGAACTGGATTGCACGAACAGGCAGAAATCCTAGCATTTTTAGTGTAACAATTCCATGTATTACTGTCAGTGCATCAGAAATCATGTTACATTTCCAAACTGTAATCTACGCACATCTTTAACCTTTTACATCATATTAACATGAATTTGGAGGTTAGGGATTATAAAATGGCAAGCACACTATCTGTACTTTCCATATCCAACCACGCAGTACAGAGGAAATCCAAAGTCAGAGCTGTGTAGTTTCAAATGCCACTCTTCCAAACAATCCGAAATAACTACATGATGTGTACACTGTACAGTGAGATGATGAAATTATCAGATAAAAATTTAGGAAGCTACTTTTCAGTCCCTTGAACTGAGAAGAATCTTTTGTGTGACAGTAGATAGGGCTTTTGTTTCACTAAAATGTTGATATACAAAAGAAAGTTCTTCAGCTTCAAGCACAATTTCTCTTAGTATGTAGCAGCACATTAGAAGTTTGAATTGATGCACTGATTTTAATGAACTTTCATAATTTAGCTCTAAATTCAGGAATCAGATTTTTTAAAGATGTGTTTTAGAACACAATACTCGAGTTCTTAATTGCTTTCCTGTCAACACAACTACAGTGCTTCACATTTGCCTGCTCCTATTCTAAAATATTCTAAGTCTCAAGTAGAAGACTAGTGACAGTCATGTACACACATTTCTTGCATGTATTATACATCTGAATTAGTGGCATTCAATTATGACAGATTATAACCCATCAGAAAAAAATGACGTATAAATGTTAATTTTCAAAATGGTAAGCCTTAATGTCTTTATGGATAAACAAAAAGCCATAAACAGAAACACGTTCACACACACCTGTACATGCAACCTACCCTGCATCTGTGTCTTATGTTCACAGCTTGACCTTTCACACCTTTCTTGTACAGTAGCATCACATCTATCCTTGAATAGGTGAACGGGGAAATAACTCTTTACAAACTTGCCAATAACAGTAGTAAGTTAAAATGTAGGGAATACAGCACTTCAATGTACTACATAAAAAGAAAACATTTATTTGAAAAATAAATGTTAAACAGGGTGCACTAAACTAAGAAAAACAACAGCACATCTTAAAACAAGTAGGGAGGGGAAAAAAAACCCAGAAGACTTATTAGGACCCACAAGGAGGGTGGTAGAGAAAGCAAGCTCATTTCCTCTCATCAAAAATCAGAGTGCAACATCTATAGTTAAACAACTTTATTAACATAGTCAAGCAGTGATTAACATTCACATCTATTATGTCACATCATACAAATGTAAATACAAAATTACTACAGTACAATATATATTCTCTGCATGATCCAAAATATTTGGTGGCCCCAAAAAACTCTTTTAAAATTCAGCAGCTTATCAAAAATTAAAACCGTATTCTATTTAAAATGAAGACCTGTTAGCACAGAGTTAGACTTCAAGAATTATCAATTTAGTACAGTTTGAGAAATTGAAGGAGGATGTTTGAAGGACGCATTCTAACATAGTGTGGCAGATACAGGAAACATCAGATTTAAAGCTTTTAAGCGTAACTCATACAACCTAAGTTGTCAGCAGAAAGATCCAGTTATTTATAACTAAAGCTAATGCTACTAAATTATTGCACCCAATGTTAACATGAATATTAAGTGTAAAACTGCTTTATAATATGAAGTAATTTACCACATTTAATTACCTCTTCGCACAAAATGATAATCTATTGAGTAATTAATTATACAGTATTGTCTAATTATTATCTTCATAATAATCCACCAAGCTCGATTTGGTAGTAAACCCCAGTATATCCACAAAAGAAAACAACAAAGTATGAGGAAAAGTACAGTGGAACCCTTTGTGAGGCTGACATCAGGAGGGGACCAACACTGCCTTATAGGCTAACCATGGAATAGCAGGCTGTGAGACACATAAACAGATCTGTAAAACGGCCAATTCTGTGCAATATCAGGGAATTCTATGGTAAATAAAAACTTATAAAAAAAATGACTGGCATTTCTATTTAGTGATACACTGCTTGGCAAATAGATTTGGCTTAGTTTTAAAATATACAAAAAGTGAAAAAAAATCAAAATTTTAACTTCCCTCAAAAATCATGCATACATTTAGCTGTTATGCATTTTTTTCAATCTAAACACAACACAATCTGGGATACAACAAATCAGTTGCTACAATTTAAATGTATACCTTAAAAACTAATATACATAATTAGGCATAAAGAATGATCTACACAGATGTAATGCCAAGGGGAGAAAGAACTATCTAAGACTGAAAAGATTATTCACAAGTCACCCAGCAAGTACAAAGGTGAATGAACCCAAAATTTCAAGTGAAATTTAAAGAGTCAATTAGAAGTATTGCCATATTTAATACAGTACCAAATGCACTAAGTTGGCATACAATGCTACTGCATGGTATTAATATGAGATAATATTGTTAATACAGTTCACTATTGATCTAATATTTAACCTAATTATCCCAGTCCCTTAAATATTTGAGGACTAGTTTTCTTACCAATTCCAATGCCTATACCTCATAAACAGTACTAGTAGCAATAATTAGTGTTTTCCTCCCTTGTAATATTTGCGAAAATAATTCAGTAAGCAAAGCTGTGTTTGTGAAGTACTACCAAAGGAAGGACTTCAACTGCAGTTATACATGATACACTCTTCTCTTGGAAAGAATGTTTTTGCACCGTTATCTGTTAATACATTCAATATGAATATAGGTTAATTATATGAAGCCAAACAAAGAAAAAACAAAATAAAACAAAAAAAAACATTTTTTCCCCTCATAGCAAAGATCTTAAATTTAGACTAAAGGGTTTAAGATATAACTAGTTTAATTCTGGCATTTCACCTATAAATTTTACAGGGGAAATATTTTTCTATTTATAGGATTTGGAGGACCCAATTTAACACATTTTCAAATAATCTGCACACAAAAGGCTTGTGAGCAGAGTTCTAAACCCCTTCAGTCTGCTAAAACTAGAAAACCCAGGGAAATACACACACACACACACACACACACACACACACATACACACACACACACACACACACAGGCTACAACTATAATGACCCTTTATAAACATGTCACGAAAGCAAAAATGATACAAGGGTATTCACCTGAGATAAAACTTGTATCATAATATTTTATAACTGAGTAGACAAAGCATTTCAAGAGGAAAGTCAGTGGAAATTATTTTAAAATATACATCTGATCTTATTTTACAATATATGCAATTTAAGCAATTCAGATCAATGAAAAAGTCTTAACCAAAAAAAATCACAGTGTTTTATCAATGTTAATTACCAAAAAAAGCTACTTGTTTTGTTTTTTTAAGATGTAATAATGGCTTGGTTAAATGTTTTAGTCTATTCTTCTGAAATCTAACTTACATAACAAAGTCAAGTAGCAATAATGTAAAGCATCAGAACTGGCTCTTAAAGATATTTACATGTTGGTTATTTTGGAAATAACCAACCAAAAAATATAAAAGTGATTTTTTTTTACACAATATGAAGTCATTATACATTAGACAATACAAGAGCAAGATTACTTTCCTGAATAAATGACTACTTTCCTAAATAAATGGCACGAAGTTCACTTGCTAATGGTTTGTAACATGGAACTGCCAAGCATGCATTTAAATTATATTAAACACACTTTCTGTTTCCAACTTAGGTTGATCAGCAGCTTTTGTTCTGTTAGAATCCTTCAAAGAGAGAAGCTCAAACAGGAAAAAGAAGGCATATATAAAACAGTAAACACTGACCTCCTGAGGTTCCTACAACATAAAAATATTCAAGTAGAAAATCTACATCACTTAGCAGCGGCTATTTCTGTAGCTGACCACACTAAGAGCGTTTTAGTGTGTAAGGAGCAGATGAAATAAGCCGTGCTGTAAGCATGCCAAGAGGCAGAAACACTGGAATGTAACAAAGACAACTCACAATCTCATAGACATTCAGTCAACACTCAGAACTATTAAGACTACACCACAAGAATTAAGTTGCTTTATATATATGTATATATATATATATCCCATGATGTATTAAGTTTCATCAGAAGAATAAACACTAAATTAGAGCTTACCTCAAAAGATAACTCAAATGGCTTCTGCAAATTCCTGTGCTATACTATATTATCTGAAATGCAATATAAACCAAGAAACACAATCTTGACGGGAAAAATAAAAAACATAGCATCAGATTGCTAGTTATATTCACTCAATTTTATATTTTAAAATTAATATGGAAACATGTCAACATATGGGCACATTCTCATACTGCCCATTTGCCTAACTGGAAACTAATTTTTTAACCAAATATTAATTTTTAATATTGCTTTTGGTCAATACAAAATTGTTAATCACAAGTCAAATTTCTTGAAGGTTTTTATGTACTTGTTTTACTGCATTCAAAGAATTTGGCCACTTCTTAAAGATATTTACTCTTCCATTCCAGAATATTAAAGAAGTTATTTATCTATATTAAATTCTAAAAGGTAATGAAATAATTCTCTACTTTGGTTTTAGAGATTAACCAGGGAGCAAATTTTGAATGCCTAATGAAACAACTTAACTAGAAGTCACAACCTTTGAATCTAACTTGTAGTAATTCTTTAAAAGTTGGGCATTATAAAAGAATTAATTTCAGGCTGAACAGAAATTTGCAAAGCCAAAGTAGAGAAAAGAAGGTGAAAGAAGATGTTAAAAAAACATACATACACACACAATAACAAAAAACCTTTGTGCATGCTGCCATGCAATTCAAATTTTTTTGAAACAATATAAAGTTACACACACAGCTCAAACGTCAGTGCCATGGCTGTATCATTCAACACTTTTAGAGAACAGAACCATGCAAAGAGGAGCAACTGCTTATAAAAATGGTTATTCAGTATTTATTCTGCAATGCAAAGGTGACAAACTAAAATATAAAAAGGCTGTTATGGCTTAACATTTTTTGTTGCAGATTAAATATGCAGCATTGAAAAATGGAAAGGCGTGGCTTCATCTCTGACCAGCAGAGTTAAAAAGAAAAATCTCTCCATTTTCCTTCATCATCATGGGATACACTGTTCAGGCAATCCAAATTAATAAAGACTTGCACTTTCATATGGACATAGGATCAAGTGTACCAGTTAGGTTTTCACATTCACAGTATATAAGAAAATACACATGAAAGGAAAAGTAAAGGATTAACTTAACAAGGATTTATTCACAGGAATACATGTAAGTAGAGAAAAATAACAGAAAAGCTAAACAAATGAAATGAAGAGGATCCAAACCAACTTTCACTCTGTAGCTTTTAACTTGCACCCTGTGTGCATTATATTTAGGGCACAAAGGGCCACCAACATGCGCCAATACAGTGTAGGAACCCTGCATTACATCCATTAACATAAACATATCTTTAAGATCATGCTTTGAACAAAAAAAGAAAGCTTAGAAGGCAATATGCTGAGTGGGAATAAACAATGAATTATAGCAATCATTTTTCAACTTCTACAATTGTCTTTATGTGCCAACTAACACTTATGCAGCCTTTTACAGATCTTTTACCATGTAATTTAAATTTCAGAAGTTTTGATAAAATCACTAGTAGTATATAACCATGCAGAAAGCACATCACACTGACAGCACAGAGGCAAAGATTTTGCACAGGTATATCAGCTTTCCACATTGTGCAGGTTACACACAACACAATATCAATCTTATTCCTAACAGATCCTAAAAAGATATTTCAAGGCCTACCTGTAAACTACAGTACTTTATATACCTATATTCTTAATAAAAATAAAATCCACAAATCTTAAAAAGGAATTTTAAATGCAGGGCTATAAATTGGTAAACTGCAAGACAAACTGGCGCAACATAGGTAAATGAATACCAACCTCGCTCTATGTGATGCAAGCATGCTACGTCCCCACTAATTTAAGTTACTTTCAATCACTATGAGCCAGGATGCATGCCTGAACCTTAAACTGCACTTTAAAACAGTGTGTTGGCCTAGAAATTAAATCTAATGAAGTACAACCATCAAATTATATCCACTAATGTTTAATGTAAAATTAAGTTGCCAGCTTTAGCTTGATACGACCCACCTATTCCTTCCTCCCTCCCTGCCCACCCCGAAAAGGTAAAAGGAGTGACTCATTTGGCATTTCACAGGGTGCTTCATTGTTCAAATTTGTTTTGTTTTATTTCCAGCATTTTCTGGGGGTACTCTTAAATTGTAATTTCCAAGAACCTGCTTCTGCTATGGAAGGCCAGCTGATTTTACCTTTATTAGCTTTGTGTACTTCATCAGCATGCAGAACAAGGTCCCATAATGTGGGAACATTTATATAAAAAAACCTTTAAATTAAAAAAAAAAGCTTCTTTACTTTATGTAACCCCCATTCTTAGGTTCCTTTTATTGTGCGCTACAGAATTTTTCCTCTTTCTTTTCCCTATGCATCATTTATATGGTTCTTGTTTTGGTACAATTCCCTATAATATTCCAGAATGTATGATTTGTGAGTAGACTGAACAGATTTTTTTTTTTTTGCTTCTTCACATCCAGTGTGGAGTTGTAATTGGAGAGATTTCCACCCACAAAGGCTCCAGATGTTAAAACGTTTCCCAACATCGACTTAATACAGTGACGGCAACACCTCCCTCCCGCCCCTCCCAGTAGGGTTGGGATTGTACTGTATTCCCTACTGGTTTACCCTTCCCCCCTGTCAAGGGTAACATTTTCCCTGGGTGCAGAGGCTCCCTCATAGTCTCCAAGACTGGAGGACCTGCAAGAAAAAAGAACAAAAACAATCTCATCTTTAATAACTACATTCAGACCTAGTGGAGCATCAACACTTAACAATACTATCTTTAGCTATAAAAATTAAGAAGCTGGACAAAGTGCCTAAGATTCAATCATTATAATCATGGTGTTTTCTTCTTGTATGGCTGGTCAGTCACCTGCATCAGATATGAAAAGGCTGAGGTGAGGATACACGCCCGGGTATGTAGGGTCTGCACAGATGAAATATGCCTTATACAGTGCCATCAGTCTCTCTTTTTTTTTTGAGACAGGGTCTTGCTTTGTAGTTCAGGCTGGCCCTGAATTCACTATGTAGCCCAGGCAAGCCGTGAACTCACAGCAATCCTCCTGCCTCTGCCTCCCAAGTGCTGGGATTAGAGGCATGAGCTACCACACCCAGAATTGTGGTATGTGGTTATCTGGGACAGAAATAAGGACCTTGCACTTGCACTTGCAAGGCAGGCACCAGAACTACTGAACTTAATCCCCAGCCTGGACCATCAGTTAATTCTTTATAATTTTTTGGAAAATAAGCCCCCATTAAAAACTGAGAACTCACAAGTCACTTTACTTTCTTTAAAATTAAATAGCACTTTTTTTTAAGCACAAGTATTTTTTTCCATTAAAACATTGCTCATTTTTCTAGGGAACTAAATATTAAGGAAAGAAAATTTCAATACATCAAAAGCCAAAAATGTGTATTTTATTTTTAGCTGTCTGGTGTTTTAGTTTAAGCACCATAGGTATTCATTACCACACACTAGGATCACTACATTCACCAAATATTCAAAAGCAAATTTTAACGTCTGCCCCACAACAGAAACCCCACAAGGTTTCCAATTAGCTGTTCTTCCAACCCTGCTTCACTGGGTTCTTTCCTGCTACGCACTTTTTCAATTCTGACACAATTTTAATGGGGAAGACATAAAGAAACTAAGTAAAGATTAACGGCTTACCTAATGTATTACCTGACAGTGATCCTTTTACAACAAAACCCTACTACCCACTTATCCCAAAAGCCAAACACTTGTGAATGTTTGTATGAATTCATAGAGGGTGATTAGTCTGTTAACAGAAGACAAGCAATTTCGCTTTCTCTATCTCTAAAAAAAGTGGAAGTGGACTATAAAAAGGGGAATAAAAAGCACTGTTAGAAAAGTGAAAATTATTTCCTCCTTTGCTTGAGAACAGTGATCAGTACAGTTAAATCCTAATTGGTGATGGGACTATAGAGGCAACGTATGTAAAACTGCTCAAGGGCTAGTGGCTCACTCACTGCTGAATGTTAAAAGCTAAGCCATTTTTACCTACTGCATTCTCATGATTT
The DNA here is from genome assembly GCA_004026965.1 of Petromus typicus. NCBI lineage: Eukaryota > Metazoa > Chordata > Mammalia > Rodentia > Petromuridae > Petromus > Petromus typicus. The sequence continues at coordinate 40,920 of PVIR01009958.1, forward strand.
AACAAAGTATGAAATCAAGTACTTTTTCAAGTGCTGAAGCACTAGAACAGCTCTGAGAACTCCAGATCGAAGTGAAAGAACACACATAATGGGCCAGACGGAATTCTGAGGCTGCAAATCCATTTCTACTGCCTTTCAGGTTAGATAATTTAGATAGTGAAATATTCCCAGGTCTAAAATCAGAGATTAAATAAACAGCAAGGAACAAAGCTCCCAAGTAAAGTATAATTCAATCTGGTATATGTCTTCTGTATACAAATTCAGTTATCCTCTGCCGTCCAGTTAGGTAGATCTTAAGCCACGTCCACAACTTAAAAAATTTGTCAAAATCTTGGTTCACTATATTAGCCATGTTTCTAACATTTACTGAGACAATCCCATGTGCTAGGCAATGTTCTTGGTCTTGTCACTGTGTACTATTTAGAGTTTAATCCCCAGCATAATTCAAATGTGGGAAGTTGAAGGTAAGAGATCAGATCAGGGAACTTCAAGGAACAGAGTCCAAGTGGACTCAGTCCCCTACCATCTGAAAACAAAACTGAATCTTCTATTAATTATTTTTAAAATAGTGCTGGGCACATTGCAGAGCTCAATAAAGTATATATTGAAGAACAAGTGTTTAAATCTATCTACTGAATAAAATACAATTTTAATTCTAATTGATTGGTCCCTAAAGCTCACAATATACAAAGTCTTTGCTGTATCAGAGAATCGTTTTTATTCCAGCACTGTGAATAATGACATCCCTAAGTTGGACAAACTCTTTAACCCTTACCCCTCCCCCCCAAAAGCTGGAACAAAGTAATATACCAACCGGGATTTCTTTTTATTTAGCACTCAGGGCAAACCATCTGTTTCACTTCACATAATGGTTCTTTGAAATATACTCTAGCCCTCACTTAAGTAAAGTTCAAGTCCAACATAGTATGGTATGAAACTATGTTTTATTAAGCACCTACAGAATACCACTGCTTAATTAACAGTTTCAGACTAAAGTCTTCACTAAATTTCTTCATTCTGAAAATACTCAAACTTCTTAAAACTTACCCCTAATTTTGGGACTGCAGCCTAAGTATATCAGATTAAACACCATAAAAAGCTGCAAGACGTTCTTTTAAGGGAAGAGGAAACTGGTCAGAGAAACGTCTCCAATTTTCATCCCCAACTTGATTTTTAAATCCATGAAGAATCTGCAAAGAGTGAAAAACCACTAATTTATTGATGACAGAAAAGAAGAACTCAAATTTGTATAGCTTCTGATACCAAACATTTTTGATTTTAGTTTTTGGTTCATGGCTACAAATACAGCTCACTAACTTCAACAATAGGCGATTCAAATGTTATAACTGTGTTTTCTATTGTTACAGCTATGTGCTGACTGAAATCAAAAAAGGATATTAATAAAAAACAAACTCAATCCTTGTGGCAGCGACTTACATTTACTGTATTCTAAACTTTCTTCTTGCACTCCAAATCTCAAATCATCCATTTGGAAAACATAGACAATTTAGCACAAGAGGAATAATGGAACAATACAGCAAGTCAGTAGTACTGGTTTGGGAAAGTGTTTTCCAACTGCCTGGTTTCTTTTTTTTTAGGTTTTTGGAGACAGGGTCTCGCTTTGTGGTTCAGGCTGGCCCTGAGCTCAGCCTCAAACTCACATCACAATCCTCCTGCCTCTGCCTCCTGAGTGCTGGGATTACAGGCGTGAGCCACCACGCCCGGCACTGTGGTATGTGGTACTGGTTGCTGCTGGGTGTGGGTCTCCACACCCGGTATTGTTATGTGGTTACCGGGGAATCGAACCCGGGTCCTTGCGCTTGTGAGACAGGCGCAGGAACCACTGAGCTAACTCCCCGGCCCCCAACTGCCTGGTTTCTAATAGAGCCAGTGTCATATCTCTTTAAGAAAAGGTTGAACCAAGTTCTTTACTAAGAACAGAGAACTTTGATTCACTAGTACTGGCTGGAGGAGCCAGGTCTAAAATAAAAAATGATTTAAACTTCTAAACTAGGATTTTCAGTTCTAACATGCATCATAAAGGCTTAGTATTACCTTACAGAACATGTCTCTGAGATCATCTTTTGGATTAATCCATGATGCAACAGCATCACAAAAAAATATAAAGTCCTGTAACAAGCAAGAAATACTAATTAGTTTTTACTGATCAACTCATCAAAAGATAGGTTAACCTTAACATTTATATGATAGACTCTCCTAGGTAAGAAAAACATCTAAAGCCAATTAAAATATTGAGGAACTTACTGACTAGTTAGTGGATATTCCTATTGGTCCACCATCAAGAAACTGTATAGAATTTAATGTTCTATTATATATTACAAGAGGATACCCTTGTTAAGTAAATGCATGTTTAGCAACAGTAATGGACTGAAAGCACCAAGTCAACATCAATAAAAATACCTAATTTATTGCATTCAAGAATAAGTTCAATAAGAATAGGTACACACTGGCCTAGGAACAATATGGGGTTTTTGTTTGTTTGTTTTTTTGAGACAGGGTCTTGCTTTGTGGTTTAGGCTGACCCCGAGCTCAGCCTCAAAACTCACATCACAGCAATCCTCCTGCCTCTGCCTCCCGAGTGCTGGGATTACAGGCGTGAGCCACCAGGCCCGGCACTGAGGTATGTGGCACTGGTTGCTGCTGGGCGTGAGTCTCTATGCCCAGTATGGTATGTGGTTACTGGGGATCGAACCTGGGTCCTTGTGCTTGCAAGGCAGGCGCCGGAACCACTGGGCTAAATCCCCGGCCCAGGAACAATATGAAACTTATGTATACTGAGGGCTTGAATAAAAATATAGGAATAGTTCTAGAGTCATGTATCTTAAATGAAATAATTAAAAGCTAGACGAAAAATTATGTAGTTTTATAAATATCTCATCCAAATAACAAAAGTGAAAAACCCAACTCTCTCAGATAATTACTTCAAAGTTAATTGGGTTACTCTGTGTAAAAACAAGGTAATAATTTACTTTTAAGTATTTCATGGGAATTTTTTTTTTTTTTAAGTTTTTGTCTTATATTTTGGTACAAGGAATTGAACCCAGGGGCTTGTGCTTGCTAGGCAGGTATTGCAACCTTAAGCAACATTCCCCAGCCCCATTTTCTCTATCTTGACTTGTACTGAAATATTAACCATTCAACATACTGCTAGTGTTGACACAATAACCAGTGGTTTATTCAAATTATGATTTCTCCTGTCTTCCACACTTCCAAATCTGATGCTAAAACTTTAAATACACAGAACACCTAATATTTGTATGAGGGAACTCATAGGTAGGAAAGATAGGATGAAGACATCACTGAACTTTAATACCAACAGGGAAACTGATTCAAAGCAGTTTCTGACCTCACAGGTAGTCCCTGCAGTTAGGGTAGTTAGAAAGATGAAAGAGGGAAAGCTGGGGATATGCCAGGCTACAAAACTACCAGGGAAGCTAGCTGCACCCCCCCACCTGACTAAATGTAAACAATCAATTATCCACGGCTCTTTAACATGTAAGACAAACACACCCCTATGCATATGAACAACACATGTATGTATCTCCTCACTTTAACATCAGTCTAACATTGCACCAGATACATACATGTACATATGTCCTCTCTAATTATTACGTAAGCTGCCTTCTTAATAAGCCCTCCGCCCTTTACTTATACCAATAGATCAGTAACAAACCAAATGGCCAGAAGGTCTAGGGTTAAGATAAAAAATAGCCAAGGGAACAGGTCACATATTTACAAGTGCCCATCTGCAGAGACACCAATCTCTGAAAACAGAAGCTAGGGATAAGAGCTCCTGGGCTCTCAGTTCTGAAGCCCCCTACCACCTCCCGATCATTATCTTCTTTCTTCTCCCCAAATAAACTGCCTTTGAATTTTTTCTTTTAAAACTTTGATTTTTAAAAAATCTTTACTAGTGCTGGGTTTAAGGTTGTTGAAAGCTGCATTTTCAGTGGAGCAGTGATATGGCATGACATGGCATGGTGTGATGTGGCATGACAAACTGTCCACTCCTGGACATAGCATTTGTGATTAAAAAAAAAATAAAGAAAAAAAGCTGTGTGTAGCAGTGCACCCCTATAATCTTGATATTCAGAAGGTTGAGGCAGGAGGATTGCCATGAGTTAGATACCAGCCTAAACTGCATAGTAAGACCCTGTCTCAAAACACTAAAACACCAAAAAAAAGTCCGATAGGAAAATGATTATTTCAGAACATGGCCTAGGATCTTGCCTCTTATTGTAGCACTGGTTTGTCTGATATTAAGTAATTAATGTTTTTATTAATGTGAAACTAGTCAAAAGGTTCTTTTTCCACTTCTAATTTGTACATTTTCCATATCTATCATGTCAATTTTAATTTTCGAAGCTAATAATTTGCTTCTAAAAATGAGTCAACAAAACCCACAATAAGATCAAGATTCCAATTTTAAACAATGTTCAAAGTACTTTTTTCAAAAATGAAAGATTTTGTTGAAAATAAATGCAAGTAAGTTATTTCCATAAAAACCTTCAAAGTTTTATTCAAGTGCTCATCTGTAAACATAGGAATTATTATTGCACACCCTCACATCTTTCCTAACTTATTTCCTATGCTTTGGTGATTTTGTAATCTATTAGGTTTCTGCTATCTTTTCCCTTGCTTTGTAGCTTATCTATTGAAGAACCCAAGTATTAAGCTTAGGGTCTTTTTGTTTTCGGACTCACATGGTGCATTTCAACATACTCTCCTGTTTTATGTGTCTAGTAAATTGTTACACGAATCCACAGACTTATGTTCACGCTGTTGTCAAATAACTAAAATGTCTAAATCTAACAATTTTAGAACAAAATAAAGAGGAATAAATGATAAAATCTTAAACTAAAGCAATTTCGATGGCTGACAGAGTAATCCATTTACATTTCAAACTGATTTCTGCAAAAAGTAACAAAAAGATAATATCTGGCTACTCTCTGAAGTGTAGATATCGTCAAACTCAGCAAATTGATGTTTCTTGATGAGGTCTGATGTATGAAGTAAATAAATAAGGTCTGCCTATGGAAAAAAAGTCCTGGCCTAATTCAAGACAAGAACATAAGCATTAACTCTTAAATCTGCTGTTACTATCTTATTTAATGGCAAACAGGCATCATCCCCTCAGGATAATTAAGAAATACACAACATTTTAAATGTATCATTTAGTTTTTTTGAAAAAAATTAATGTTCATGTAGTTAAAGCCTTAAAATATTTTCTTTAGAACTTTACTATTCAAAACAATGCTAGTTAAAAACGAATCTTTACAAACACCTTACTTGGATTACGCCACTGGGATTCACACTGATCATGGTACAAATCCCACGGAACGCCGAGTCCTTTTCCTCATTGTCTCTTATGTTTCTCAGAGAGGTACACCTATTGAATTATACAAGCAAGTTTAGCACTTAAGTAAATAGCAGGTTCAAGTACAATACTAGCCGACAGTATTTAATGGAATAAGCACAATATAGATAATACATATATTAAACAAGAGTTTTCAGAATGTTTCACTTTCTCATACTTTTTATACATTGAGCCCAACTCTTCACAATATAGTGAAAATAGTAAAACTCACATTGTCTTAATAAACTACATTTATAAAAATGGACAGCTAATTTGATTTTCTTATTTAAACTATTAAGCCAAGAATAAATTATCAAATTAATTTTTAAAATTGTGTAATGACTTGTATTCCATTAAACACTACTAAAAATGATTTGAATTGAAAATTTATCAATTGAAAGAAGCAGAACACAGGATATACTGCCACAATATAAACTAATACTATACAACTTATGGTGTAGATGTTTAACTTTTACATTAACAAGCAAATAAGATATTATACATAACAAATTTAAATGTCTTTAATGCAATTCAAGTTTCCAAATTAATTCTAAAAAAGAAACGTAATGCAAAAACCTAAAATTTATAAAAACTGCATGCATCTTAATTTTTCTGGTGGATATTTAAATGCTTTTTATGTATAATCAAGCTTTTTAACACAGCAAGCATGTGACAATCTTATCCCATGCATCAATTAGTCGTTAGCCACAACATAAAATAAATATACATGACGATGCTACTGAAAAACCTCACGAACCTGATAGGACAAGATTAGTCACATGGTTGGCAATGATTAAGGATTGTGATTTTTGTAACCAACTGAAAATATATCTAAAAGTGAGATAGAGAAAGAAAGAGTGAAGAAAAATGAATTAAAAAAAAAAGATTGAATAATACACACCAGGGTCTTATAAACTGCTGTAGCATGGGGGCCACCTCTTGAGGACAAACGTAACCAAGACGACCAATTGTTATTGCTAAGGTAACGCAATCACGGTTATACACCACCAAACGCCAACCAAGACATGAGCAAATGAGGGGGAAGGAGAAAAAATAAAGAAAAAACAACAAATAACTCAGAAACAGAAACCAACAGAATTTGTGTATGATAATAAACATAAGATTTCACCAGTGCTCTTTATTACCACCCCCTGAAATAAGGGGCAGCAACATATATGGCATACTCTTGGAAAAAGAAAAACAAAAGGAATTAAAAAAAACTCTAAAGATTGAGAGAACACCAAAAACCATGATAAATTGTTTTCCTCACTCAATCAAGTGTCAAATATTCTGTTAATAAAAAGATGAGTAATTAAAATGAATGGATTTAGAGACTCTTCGTCAAAACCAAAGTATCAGAATTTAATGTTTATAGTTTTCCCAAGAATTATCAATAAATATTTATGAACTGCATATGAAGCACATTACCTATGTACCCGTAACAGTTCAAATTTATTTTTCACCTGCCTATACCTTTTCATTGTATTTTTGAAACAGGGCCTATTTAGTTCAGGTTGGCCTTGAACTCGAGACAATCCTCCTGACTCAGCCTCCCAAGTGGTGGGATTACAGGGATGTACCACCCCACCACACTGGGCAGACTAGACTTCTTTATGAAAGTGATTTCATTCTTTAAAAATTATATAGGGAAATTAAGCCAAATTTATAGTTTAATATTGATTTAATATTTCTCAAAGTAGTTGCCTGATTTCAAAATCAAATTGTCAAGATTTCAAGCATTATGCCACTGAATGAACAGACCGGAAAACTGTTATACTATGTCAAATCCCACTGCAACCAATCTCATGAATCAGATGACAGTCTACTAATTTCAAATCATATCTGAAATAAAATTCTGATAAAGGAACTTTAGACAGTCCACGTAATGACACGTGATAAGTGGACTATAGCAAAAATTGTCCATACGTGTAGCAAAATAGGTAGTACAGCATACTGATTACATGCTAATATTTGATTTTTAAAAATTCTGAAATGGACAAACATTCACTATCAAAATTCAAGAACTCCTTAAACTTACAGAGAGCTAAGAACAAGTGCAACTTAGAACTGCATTCTGCAATTCAAAACTACATACATATAAATACATTTATACACAACAGGGAAAAATAACATACAGAAAACAAACCATGAGGTGCTTTAATGGTGTTCTCTCAAAAACTTACAATTTAACCTTTCATAAAAAAAGGGTAGGGGATAAAGAAAAATGTTTCAGGATTACTTGAAGCAAACTACACAGATAATACTAAAATTCAGCAGATTCATATGAAGCCAGAGAAAGAAAACCTATGTTCAAAAGACACAAACTATGCAACATTCTCATTAAACAGGCAAGTATGAACAATCCAATGAAACATGCGATAAAGCAGATGATGGTCCATTGAAAAAGTTCAGTGTAGGATATACTAATTGGGAAAAACGCAGTAACAACATACTAAGGAATTGGCTTTACAAAAAATTAAGATAATGGTAATTGAGTTGCTAAAATCTACAATCAGTGACTTTTTAATAATTAAAGAACCCCATTCGGGGGGGTTAAGGAATAAAAGAGTATTATATGGAGACACTTGTGGCAAAAGTAATCTAATGAACCCAAGTGTTTAATCAATCTGATTCAATCCGTTGACTTGTACAGCATTATCAACTATGTCATTACTTACTTATAATATAGTTATACTCAGAGTGTAATCTTATAAATAAAGCCAATCTGTTAAAGGCACTATAACAAATTCACCAGCTGATATCCCACAAGAAACTTTAATATACATTACACTCAACATTTATTTGTAGTTATGCATTCACATTTAAAAATAAATAAGACGTTTTCTTTAGGCTCAACAATAATTTCACAATGGCCAAGTATGTCAAATCTGAATGTTATGTATAGGTACTGTGTTCTAAGGAGACAAAAATTTTACAAGATTTCATAACTATCCTATACACAGACTTTTATACTTTTCAACAAGAAAATCTAATTTACTTTATGAAGTATACAGTACCCATACACCTAAACAGCCAGATAACTGTTTCATAATTTAAAAGATTTCCTTCCATACCAATAAACATTACAAATTTTAATCCATTAGGAAAAGAGATGCTATAATTTATAAATACCAAATTAAATTGCCCCTGAAAACAAACTCTTTATTTGGGAAACCTCATTTTAATCTTTCTTCATTATTTTGGTAAGACCCTCATTGACTGAATGAATTTCTAGAATTATCTTAGTACACACAAAAAAGGAATGTTTCAATGAAAACAAACCAACAAAAACATTATTAGCAATAGTCAGGGAGGACGGAAAAAAGACTCGATCACTCCCTACATGTGTTCTATAGTATGGAAGGTATTCTTTAATATAAACATGCTCTCTATAAATGCAAGAGAAACAAGCTTCCTAAATAATCTTACAGGGAAGTTAAATTCCCAATTAAGGAAAAATTTATTACAAAATATAAAATATATGTCATTGCTAAGCAATTTAGTCACTACACTGCAGCCTATTTTTGGTGGTGGGGTGGCAGTGGCAGCAGGGACTAAATCCTAAGTCGCTAAACTGCTCAGGCTCCTGCTTTAGCCTGGGTAGGATTATATTAATCCAGCCGCTAGGATTACAGATGTGCACCACCATTCCTGGCTTGGCCATGTTTCACAAACTAAACATAATTATCCTTCACATTCCAGTTATTCTCTACATTAATTTAAAAAGCAAAATTTCTGTCTCAATGGTTATCTTAGCAGAATCCACTTTGGCAAATATTAAAACACAGGAATGAGGAAAATGGGGTTTTCCAAATGTTTATTAAAACCAGTTATAAAATGTAGCTAAATAACGCATTTCATTAATGAGGACCCAAAACAGATGTCAATTAGAAATTGGGTTTTAAGCTAGCTTGCTTTGGTTTCTCTACACATCTTAATTTAAAATTAAAGACAATTTTCTGATCACCGTAACAGTTCAGACATATGGTACCTGTATTCTCTAACAACGTCTTTGGTGCGTTGGGTCTGTTAATAATTTCTACAAGCTGGTGCAACACCATAGGAATATAAGGCTGCATCTCTATACCTAGATCATTCCACACAAAAAAAAAAAAAAAACAAGAAAGAAAAAAAATTTAATGTCAAAACATGGACATAATATATTTTGGTTCCCTTATTTACTGTGACAATCATATACATAGAAGAAAACAAAAAGCAAATGAAAAAGTAATGAAAATATCAAGGCTCTCATACTTCTCTGGGGTTAAAAAAAAAAATCTTACCCATTTGAATGGAAATTTCTCCGATTGCCCATGTGGCATTGTTGCAGACTGAAATAAACTCTGGATTTAGATTGGTTCCCAATATTGGCATAAAATCAGCTAGAGGGGGGAACAAAAAAAGAGTTAAAACTATGTGGTAATAAACTTCCCAACAAGGAGTCTTTATTGCACTTTAAAGAAAACCTAATAGGGAGAAAATGAATCTAGTGAAAAAACTCAATTTTCAAATAGTGCAATACCAATTACAGAACTGTGAAAAAATATCTAACTATATAGTATCTTCTAAAGAAGTTGGTAATATTTATCTTTTTGGGGGAGAGAGCAATATTATATTAAGAAACTAAAGGAGGTAATGTCTGGCCAAAGAAGTTCATAAAGTAGATAAAGAAACTTCAGTTTGGGTATGTTTTAGGTATCTTTAAGAAGAGTTGGTCTGACTTATCTCTCTCATCACTGAACTAAGAAAACTCAAATTAGAAGTAGGAAAAACAGGCCAGGAGAGGTGGCACTTACTGAAATCTTAATTGCTAAGGAGGCTGAGGCACAAGACTACAAGTTCAAGGGCTAGCCTGACAATTCAACAAGACCCAGTCCCAAAATAACAAAAGATTTACAAGGTAAGGGTTGTAGTGTGAGGCCTAGATTCAATTCCTAATGTTGCAAAGAGAGAAAAACAAACAACAACAACAAAAAAAAGAGAAAGAGAGAAAATAAAATATTATTTTCTTCTAGGCTAGTTTTTCACATAGTGAATTTAGTCTTTTGTTTTTGATGTAGTACACAGGATTAAACTCAACCCTCACAACTCAGCTATATCCCCATCTCTTAAAACTTTTTTTTCTTGAGGGGCCGGGGAGTTAGCTCAGTGGTTCCGGCGCCTGTCTCGCAAGCGCAAGGACCCGGGTTCGATTCCCCGGTAACCACATAACAATACTGGGTGTGGAGACCCACACCCAGCAGCAACCAGTACCACATACCACAGTGCCGGGCGTGGTGGCTCACGCCTGTAATCCCAGCACTCGGGAGGCAGAGGCAGGAG
>PVIR01009959.1:0-51151 GCA_004026965.1 Petromus typicus
TTTCCTTTCAATATTGTGCTTTCCCAACTAATGGCCTATGAAAAGTTATGTTTGAGAGATTGGGATCCTTGCTTTGTCAAATGTTTGGAAGGAAAATACACTGCTCTCTCGTTACAGAATGCAGACAGCACTCTGAAAACTCACCAACTATGTCACAGAACAAAGTGGAACCGAAGAGAATCGTGCTATCAAGTGACCTGGTGACTCTTTGAAAGACATAAACAAGCTGCCCACACCCACGATTATAAGAATACTGAAAGCAAACTCAATCATTTCAGCTATTAATTATGCAAACGAGCCTTTCTAATTATAGATGATTGTCACTGGTTATATAAGTCATAGATCTAACTAAAGCCAAAGCTCCCCTCACTGGATGGAGCCTCACATTTCTAAATTTCTAATTATACCACTGTGGCATCAGCACTACCCTCTCCAGGTATTTCACAACTCGTGACTCAAATTCATCTCTAGGGAAAATTCCAGAATTGAGGGAGGAATGTGAGGGAGGCCGTGGGTCCACATTAAAAGCAAATATCCTGAAGAACAAGCCTTAAAATGCAAGTAACTGAGACCAGTGGTGTTCTTTATTTTTTATCAACTTTCTAGAAGTGACCCGAAGCTTTTCCAACTCTGCCCTTATTTCCAGAGAATCACAGAACATTTGCCAAACATAAGCCGCGGTACTGCAACATACTGTGACAAGTCCTATTTCTCCCACAGAGTAGAGGAGGAAGGAAGTAGAAAGAACCAATAACTAAATCAATTAATTAAGTCTACAAATATTTATAAAGCAGTGAATAAGACCAAAGATTCCTCCTCTGTATAGTTTATATTCTATTGGTAATTAAGAGTGATTATAAAGCCCACACAAGACATTTTTAAAAATAAGCTTGCCAACTTTCTGACAGTGAGAACAGCACTCTGACTGAAGTATGAATTCATTTCTTTCTCCACAAATTCTAGATGTAAAGCACTCAGGGAAAGATTTTCATATTGAGGTTATCTTAAAAGTTAGTATCTCCATTTAAACCTATACTTGAAAAATACTTCTCTGTTTCAGCCACTGCATACATATAATATTTAAAGACAAAAAAAGGTTTTTTTTTTTCCATTAAGAAAAGTACTATATAAATAATAATAGAATGGCATGACATCAGCTACAGCAGAAATTATGAACATGATACATAAATAACCAGTTTTGCAAATGCCAGCATCTTCAGGAATCGATTTTCTAATGCACATGTGATTCCAAAATGAAGCTGAACAAATGCTTAATATTAGAGAGTTTCTTAACTCTGGGACACTTACTTTTTCAAACACATGAACGTGTGTGTGTGTCTGTGTGTGTATGTGTGTGTGTGTGTGTTCAAGTAATTGTGCAATATTGATTAGGAGGTTACTGCATTCCACACCTAGCTCTAAGAATTTCACTTATTTATATTATTTATGAGACACTCACCAAAATTATAAACTAGATAAAATTAATAGATTGATCTTGCAGTTTAAGAAAGGGCACGATAACTGAAGGCAATTAGAAGCATTAGAATTTTTTCAAAAGAGGTGAAATTATGCCTATTTTCAAATGACCTATAAATATTATATATATTTTATATACCCGGAAAAGTAAAACAAATTAATAGAAAATTTCTATAGTCACTGAGATAACCTAATAAAGTAGCAATTATAAAATCAATATACTAAAACTAGTGGCCTTTTCATATAAAATATAAAAATGATAAACTGTGGGAGAGAAGGAAATAAAATGAGTAAACGAATTAAAGACAGATATAGATTAACAAGGAACCTTCAGGAATTATCAAAAAAAACTTATAAAATACTCCTAAAGAATATGAAGTTAACTTCAACAAAAAAATGAAGACAGCATAATATGAAGATATGTACCATTCCATGTAATTTAATTTATAAATATAACATCATCCAAGTTCAAAATTCATCCAAATGCAAAAGAATTTTCTACAGCTAGATGAGTTTATTTTAAAAATTCATTTGGCAGATTTTAAAATCAAAAGTAATCGAGAAAACCTGCAAAAAAAAAAAAAGAATAGTGGAATAGAGACTAGTTAGTTCCTCCAAATAATCAAATATATATAATGCTTCTACAGTAATATGATACTATATTATTTCATTGGTGGATATACAAAAAGATAGATCAGATGAGAAATCATAAGAGATACAACTGTATAGGCACATTAAAACACGCAAAATATTCATAATTATAACTCCACTGAGCAAAGATGGACATTTTAATAACTGGTGTTAAAATATCTGGATCACTATCTGCAAAAAATGATAAAATTAGATAACCGTTACACTGTGCACCATAATAATTTCTAAATAGTCAAAGACTTGCTAAAAAAGAGAAGCAATACAAATGTTAGAAGAGAACACTGAAGAATCATTCTATAACTTGAGTCAGTGGGATATTTTTCTAATTACAATTCAAAATTCAGCTGCAAAAAGGAGAAATGGTAATTTACACTATCACTAAAGTCAAATAAAAATTACAGAATAGAAAATATATACAAATTGGACTCATAGAGTAATACACTTTAGACAGAAGAGACTCTTTTTTAAAAAAATTAACAATCCTATTAGAAAGAAAAAAAAAAAAAACAATGGGGATTGAACAGATGGTTCACAGGAAAAAACATGCAAATAAACCTTAAGCATCAGATAAGGTGCCCAACCTTGCCTCATCATAAAAAATGAAGGAAAAATCAATGCCAGATCGATCTGGGTGGGACTTCTTTCCTCTCACCTGGAGAGGTTTCCCTCCAACAGATCTGCTTTTAAACAACATATTCCAATGCTCTGACTAGGGTGCACCTGGTTTTTTCTGCACCGCTTGTCACAAACAAAGCTGGAAGCAGGGCTGGGGGGTGGGGGTGGGGACATTTAGCTCAGGGCTGGGGATTTGGTTCCAGTGCCTAATTTGTAAGCACAAAGGCATGGGTTTGATCCTCAGTACAAAAAAAAAAAAAGATGGACCAGAGGACGCTCTGGAATGGAGGTTGGGTTGTGCAGATCAGTGTCTTAGATGCTGTTAATATTCGTCTTATTCCAACGTGGAAATGTGCCGATGTGAGAGAAGATTCTCTTTTGGAAGCTGCCTCCAGGGTTTGGGGTCCCTTCAGAGAAGCGTACATTGTCTCTGTTGCTCTTTGCTTTACTTTTCCACCCTCTGTGTAGTGTGACATTGGGTAAGATCCAGGATTTGCTGGAGTCACTCTAGCATTTGTGGTAAAGTGGATACTGTGGTTTACCTACTAGGTTGGCAAAAATAATCCCCTGGTGCATGTTTATATATTGCTGATTGGAAAACAGAAATTATACATAAAATTTAGCAGTGTAGAATATAAATAGCTATGCATGTATACTGTGGCCTAGCTCATGGTCATCTTCTACACACATCAATGCCCCCAGACACATGCACAAGACATCTGCAGCAGATACCAGTAACGACTGCTATAATAAGCCAGGCAAAATAGACACCATGGAGCACTGTACTACTTTGAAGAAATGGGAACAACATACTGTGTTTTTGTGGAGTGATTTCTGGAATATAATATTAAGTGAGAAAGTGAGGTCTAGAACAGTGCCTATAGTATCTATATTGTATCTAAGAAATAGGCTTTATACAAGTGTACCTAAAGGTTTGCTTATTTTATAATCAATCAATGGAAAAACAAAACATATCAAATTGAAAGGCCGAGTGTAGGGCACAGGAGGAAACAGGTCAAGGGGCAGGAACATATGCTTAACTTTTCTGAATATTTGATTAAGTTTTGCAGTTGTAAAACAAAACTAAAACAAACTCTTTTAAAAACCCAATCAATCCAGAAAATAAAACTGCAGTAAAACAAATCCATTTAATGGATATTGATGAGTGGCTTAACTGCACAGAGAGAAATTAGTTCAAGTGATGTTAAAGCACGGTAATTTGACTCTATAGATCCTGGTGGGAACCACCATGAAGTCTATCTACAGAATGGGTAATACTGTTCTCATACACATTCATATTAATGTGCATAATTATTCATAGACATGCAAATGATAATAGTGGTGGTATTATCCTGACATGCATACACATCCACACATTAATATAACCAGTTCCACGCACACATATGCATAAGCGTGATTAAAATTAAAGCACACACCGGGAACCTGATGTAGTGTGTTGTCTATAGTTGGTAGTGATGGATTAGTACACTGAAATTTGCTAAGAGAAGATCTCCAATGTTCTCAACACGTACATAAAAACACACACGCACACACAGAGGTGACAATATGAGATCAAAGAAATACAGCAAAAATCTTGAAACAGTGAATTATCAGCAGTATACACTCAGGTTGTTTTCTGTGGTTACATTTTCTAACTCTATCCACTGAAAAGTTGCAAGACAAAGACTAGCTGTGTATTGCTAAGGCATCTCATCTCCAGAGTGCTTTCAATAGATGATATTTCGTCCAAGAGCCTGGGCGCTGGGGAGCAATGGAGGATCCGGGTCCTGGGCAGCAAATCAAAGACAGCATGGAGAATCCAGGGCAGCAAAACCAAGACAGCCAAGAGACTCCCACAGTCACCTCAGAAGCCTCAAGAGCCAGCTGAAAGGAGGTGCCCTGGGCCAAAGATCCAAAGAACTGATGGTGAAGAGAAGAGAGAGGAGCAAAGAGGGGAGGAAAAGGAAACATCGGCAGGGGAGGAAAGAAAGAAAGAAGGAGAGAAGGAAAGGAAGACAAAAAGAAGAAAAAGAAACAATGGTTTGAAACACAAATATATTAAAAATACATTCAAAACAATACTACGAGATAATACTAAAACCAATCAAAATAAAGAGATTTTGGTCACCTTTGTGGAACCCTCATTAATGAAGGGAAGAAACTAAGCACTTTTCCTACCAGTCCAGTGTGAGCTTCAGCTCAGAGTAACCAAATAATGGCTCAGAGAAAGTTTCAGCTCAGAGGAGCTGCGGGTAACACATGGACAAGTGGCACACGCACCTCTTTTTAGGAGCAGACTGTATGAAGCAAGGCCTGTGAAAATCCAGGAAGAGAAAAGTTGGCGCAGGGAGAGTGCTCAGCCCCTGGTCAATCATGATGTCAGAAGAACGAAGCCCAGGTATTTCACGCCTCCTCAGGAGACATACAGGAAGCACATGGCATCACCAAAGATCTGTCCTTAGGAGAGAAAGGGTGCTCGATCTGATTTATACGCACATAAACACACACACACACACACACACACACACATACACACACACACACACACACACATACACACATACACACACACACACTGAACAACAGAATTAATTATCATTTGATACCCAAGAACACAAACAACAAAACCTAGAATGATATTTTTACAGAACAGAGATTTCTTTACAAATATATTGCAAAGGTGGGGTGTGGGAAGACAGATATGAACCTAGATATTTACAAAGATTTATGACATCGATCAGATGCAATGTGGGGAATTTGCACCTTGATTTGAAAAAGGAAAAAAGCATCTAAGAAGAAAATATGTATGACATGAGCAGGAAAACTTGAACACTGGATAGTTTGTAAAATTAAAGAATTAAGATTCATGTGATCACATATGGTGGTTATGTTAAATTTTAGAGTTACCTAAGGATGTGCTGACAGGTGAAAATAAGAGGTTATCCACAATCAATTTCGAAAGAATCCAAGAATTGAGGGACAAGGGGAAAGTGAGGTCATTCAGGTGAAAACTACATTTGGTTGTGTGTTGCTAATTGCTGATCTGGTTACAGATACAATGGGAAATTGATTATACTGTTCTCCTTCCTTTATGTATGTCTGAAATTTTCCATAACAAGTCAGTACAGACTTATACACACACACACACACACACACACACACACACACACACACACACACACATACACATACACACACATACACAAAAACACAATAAGACACACGGAGGAAAAAGCCCACGACATTAACTTGTACATGGTCACATAGCTAGTAAGTTTCAGAGCCAGTAACCATTATGGAAATTAAAGCTAAATTAAAATTATGAAAAATTTAAAAAGAGGAACTAGATCTTATTATTTTTGTTAAATCCTCCATTCTTAGCAGGGTATTTGGCACAAAACTGCCTAACAATCTTTGTTGCATGAAATATTTTTAATTAATGTCTTGTTCCATAAAGGACTTAGAATCAAATGAGTGAATAAAGTCAATATGCAAAGCTTTATTATGAAATTAGAATCTTTACTCAGATGTGATAACCATATTTTATATGGCTTGATATTCATGTAATCCATCTTAAAAATATAAACTTAATTATTCAATTTTTCTAACATTGACACAATAATATAATACTGCTCCTATTATTTATTTAGCTTTTGCATATTCTTGGGTTTAATAATTTATTTTTAAAAATATTTTCCTAAGCCAAGTACAGAAATCTGCTATGGAAAAGTCTTATCATTCAAGGCTCTTCTTTTTCTTTATATACTTAATACTTATATATACTTTATATACTTATATACATAAACACTGTTGAGTACCTACTGTCTGCCAGGTGTCTCACTATATGTACTCAAAACATCAGTGGCAGTTTTTTAAAGCACAACGTGCAAATTAACCCATTATTTTGAGATCGTTTTCCTTCTACACTTAATACAAAATCCTATCTATTCTGTATTGAACCACAGTCTCATCACCAGAGGTCTACACCGAAACTCAGCTATGCCAGGGAACCTGCCCAGACTCTTCCCCCCATTTCTGTTCCCTCTCTTGGCATAATGCCTTCCACCAGTTCATATCGCCATCTCCACCATGGGAATTCTCTCGCCACACCTAAGTCCTCGGAGATGGAGCTCTCTCCTGACTCCCTTCCCTGCGACACTTAGGCCAACACCTTGTGTCTGAGAGAACCTCTGAGCACAGTGATGAATTCACTGATTACTGACGCAACCAACCACACCCACATGAGCCTGGCCACGAGGCTATAAGGTGTTGTAGCAGAAAGCTTATGATTTCCTCTTTGGTTTCTTATTTTATTTCACCCTCTCAGCAACTCTGAATTAGACGTGACTGTCGACTCATTTTACAGACGAGGGAACCAAGTTTCAGAGAATCAGCAGAAGGACCAGTGTAGCCCTCAAAATTGTTCTTCTGCTTTACTTTTTTTTATAATTGCACATATCAGAAAGCTCTCTGCACATTGCTAGTATGGTAATCTCTGGACATGCACAGCAGGACGAACTGTATTTCCCATCAACATTCTAATTGAAAGGCTAGAGATCGCAGCAACGGAGGTCAAACGTTAAGGGACTGGTGCAGGTAGGCACTTCCCAACTGCCTGGGTTTGTTAGACATAGAGTATTCAAGAGGAGTAGTTAAGGAATTCTTCCCACTGTAAAACTTCAAAGCAAGCCTGGCACAGATTTTTGTAAATGCAATTTTCCTGGGGCACAATCACGCTTGTTACCATATTTTCTATGGCTGCTCATCTGTCACAAAGGCCATGCTGAGTAGAGAGGTCCTACTTGCCTGGTCTGTTCTAAACAAGTCTGTGACTCAGAGATCAGATGCCTAAGAAGGACAGCATATGGACTGTGCGCTTGTGTTTACAGGGCCCACGTTAAGGGGGAAGGGGTCATTTACCGCATGATGTGTCAAAGCGGGCAGGCAAACCAAATAGCAACATCTGCAGTGTTCGGAGCCCGACCTTGGAGCATAATACACATTGAGAAAAGAGAAAAGAAAGAAAACAGAGGAGGAAAGGATTTTCACTCATTCATTAAGAAGTTAAAATTTTTGGTGCCCACCTCTTTTGTCTTCGATATTACTTAGAACTACTGGAATGCGGTCACTTATGAACTAATGGACAATTAGTTTCCTATAAATCTAAAAGCACAGAAGTATGGGAAGATGCGAAAGAATGTTTACTTCTGTGGTATTTTTTATAATACAAATGAAGTCATAGACACGACGAAAATATCCTTAGGGGATACAAACAATGGATACTTGTGCTAGAGGAAATACCTACCTCTGACTGACAGGAATGTCGTCACACATTTATTAAAGATACTTTGAGACAAACAAGTTTAATAGTAGTAAATATAATCCTACTTGTACAAAGCAAGATGAACTAATCAAAAATCAAAATAAACCTATGGAAAAACATGCCCTTCACCATTCGTGTTTGTTTATCCCGCAAAGATGTGCTGAGTGGGGAGTAAGGAGATGGTGTTTTTGGATACGATGAGGACTTTTGAAGAGCAATTTCCCTTCACAGCCAGAGGGTGTATCAAGATTCCATGCACAGGGATGTTTTTCTCCTTCATTTTCTTCCCTCCTTCTCTGCATGTATCCAGGGTCCTGGATAGTGCCTTGGGCCTTGCCATGGTGCGATATGATCTTTCAGAATCACTGCTGAGGGTTGGCCACAAGCAACAACCAGTACCAACGTGCTTGACAGCTCAAGAGCATGACCTTAGGAAGAGAGAAAATGAAGATGTGGGACTGGTACAAAGACGGTTAAGGAAAATATGTGGATTACACTGTCCTAGAGCAGCACCCAGATCACCCTTGTGCTTAATTGACACTATTCTAAGAATGAATTGAGGTAAAGTACCATTCAGAAAAAGGAGCAGAGAACAAAATCATTTTCATGAATTGGTGGTATGATTATTTCTTTTGAAAGAATGTACATGATTGAATCACAATTAACTTGGATGATCTATTCATTGAGGAGCTATTGTTTTGATACATGTTATTTAAAAGATTTCTATGGCATATAAAATAATTATTTAACAATGCATTTACATACACAGTTGTATATATGTAAATGTGCACATCATATGCACAGATATAAATGTATGTAAATATACCAAAAATACATAGACACATATATCATTTTTATTTGATCTTCTCAACCTAAAAAAACAGGTTTAAATATCCTGTTTTTGATGAGTAAATTGTTAACTCCCAAATCACATAACCTTAAGTATCAGAACTTGGATCTGAAGTGAGAGGACCTAGTCCGAAAAAACATTCTTAACCCCTGCCAACAAATGTCTGCTAAAGGTATCTATGTCTAGATATCTCAAAACTATACTTGTCATACATGTTACGTGGCATGAAAGTACTCAGCTGCAGATGGACTGAGGCTGCTGATCAGCTGATCTTGGGATGGAGTGGTCCTCCTGGATCGTTCAGGAGCCACTGTAGCAATAAGGATGTGTAGGAGAGGAAGGTAGGGAACTGAAGGTCAGAGAGAAAAGGACAGCAGGTTAGAGGCTCTGTGGGCCAGGACTGGTTGTGAAGCTGGGAGGGGATCATAAGCCGAGGAAAGAATGGATTTACATTCTTCACATCCACAAGCCGGAATCTGCTCCTCCCTGCCCTAAAATGTACTGGAAGAGAGGGACATGATGCAATTCAAGCCATTCCACTTTGGGAATGACAGAGCTACTATCTGATCTTATTTGAGTTCAGCAGAATACAAGACAGCAATTATGGATAAAACTCCTGTTGACTATGACTGAGCAGGATCACGATTTTGATGATGAAAAACAGTAAGTGACAGTTTTCCTTCTGAGCTACAGAGTGGAAGAAGAAGAGCCTCTCCACAGAGAGGACTCGCCACAGAACTTCTCAATGAGTGTTCTAGCCATGAGTTTGAAAGACTTCCTCAGGCATGACTCTCGGGCTCGCAGATGTGATGGGTTAGAGGTGACTGTTCCAGAGGTCGAGCCTTCTAGATCTGTTCGGAGCCAATCCTGTCACCAGTGCCATCATCTCGGTTCAAGCTGGAGTCACTCTCTTCTAGGCAGGAGCTGCTTTCTCACTGCCATCTGATTGTCCCACACAAAGCCTCCCATACCAGTGTGAAAGGAAGCCAGGAAAGCAAGCTTTTTTGTGTGTGTTCCCTGACCTTGGTGGAGGGGTTGTCTTTCATATCATCACTCAAGCTGTGGGGTGCCCCTAGATGACCTTTATTAGACTGAGGAAATTCCCTGCTATTTCTAGTACATCAGGTGTTTTTATCCGGAAGGAGAAGAGAGTTTGTTATTTCTGTTTTACTTAGACCAGATTGCCTTCCTCTTCCTCTGCCTTCCTTCATCGGATACCTAAGCCTCCCTAACACATCCCTGGAATTTGCTTCCTTTGTCATACACGCTTTCCTGTTCCCAGAAAGCGCTGTCTCGCTGTTTCCCTTCAGGTCTCAGGTTGAGAGTCAGTCTCCAAGATCTTTTCTGATCACCCAGGCTCACTGGTCTCCCACAGCCTCCTGCTTGTATTTCATGTGGAATTACAGATGTGGCCTGGATGTTGCCTGTGAAAATGTTCAGGCAAACAGAAAAGGATGAGAATATTATCATGAAGCCTTGTATAATCATCAACAAGATTTAATGATATTCAGCTTTTTAAACACATTTCTCTGTTCGGCTTAATGTTATTGGATACTTTAAAAAACTGCAACTGTATTAGCATTTTCCCCTCAATCTGTCACTCTTCTGTGAACTCAAAAACATCTAAGACTATTTCCTTCATAATCTCTCTCTCACACACACACACACACACACACACACACACACACACACACACACACACACGCTCTCTCTCTCTTCCTTAAAATCCTCTAATACCCAGGCTGTATCCAAATTTCCTCAGTTCTTTGAAGTCACATTTTTCAGTTGATAATTTGGGATCAAATCAAGGTTCTCAGTTTCCATTTTATTTCATTTCTTTTACACTGAGAACAGACAACCTCTCTTTTACATCCTATCTAAAAATAATCCTACGAGCCTGGACTCGTTGTTCTATAATTAGCTTGTGTATTTGTTTACTTTAATGAAATCTCATTGCAGCAGAGACTGCTTTGTGTGTCCTCTGCCCGAGGAGCCTCTGTGCCTGGCACGTGGCTGATGTTCAGTAGTTCTCAAGTGAGTCAGTTGACAATCGAGTGAGGGAGTTAATTTCTACACTGGAGTAAAAACAATGAGCTATGAGAACATAATGGGGGTTTGTTATATGGGCTCCCCTTTAAACCAACCAAGAACAGAGATTCCAGGAACTCTATATTTTTAAAAATTCTCCAGAGAGAAATGAGGTGTAATGAGAGGAAAGAAAAAAAGTGATGGTAAAAAAGGAAACAAAGTTTATGTATTTGGGGAGTTTAGAATGGGTAGGGGAATGGGAAAAAATGAGTATTAAATTATGTCCTATACTGATACAAATTCTCAATGTTGAGTGTGATCGTGATGTGCATATATAATGTACCAACAAAGATTTAAATTTAAAAAAATAAAGTCTAACTTATTTTTTAAAAAATATTCTCTGCTGTGAAGGACGAGCCTTTTGAAGAGAGATGCCGACTAGGGAAATGGCTACGTTCCAAATATACATGTATCCAGGTCTTTATTTAATTAGAAGATGAGCCATGATATTCGATTTCAGAGTCACCTTTCTCTTTGACACTCAGGTTGGCCTTTCCATCCTCTTCTGAGCTCTCCTATTTTCATATTCATCTTCCAAAAGAAAGAGTTAAAGTCCTAATGGTGAGGCACAGACACCAATCTTTTAGCTTTCAAATAACTCTTCAGTTTTTGAGGTTCACTGTGCAAGAAGTAGTGCATATAGGAGAAAAGGATAGCTTCCAGCTACAGTATTCCCCTTGGAATTTTTACTACTTCCCTCTTCAGTTTAGGCATGCCTGATGTTAGATGGCTGTTACGACTTTTAGGATGATCTTAAAGTCTCAATACACTCCCATAACTTTAAAAGCTGTTCTGCCAAATACCTCCTGATATAGCCCATTTCCCTAATGTTAAAATGTGATATTACTCGGGGCTGGGGATATAGCTCAGTGGTTCCAGCACCTGTCTTGCAAGCGCAAGGGCCCGGGTTTGATCCCCGGTAACCATATAACAATACTGGGCGTGGAGACTCACCCCAGCAGCAATCATACCACAGTGCCAGGCGTGGTGGCTCACGCCTGTAATCCCAGCACTCGGGAGGCAGAGGCAGGAGGATTGCTGTGATGTGAGTTTGAGGCTGAGCTCAGGGCCAGCCTGAACCACAAAGCGAGACCCTGTCTCAAAAAAAAAAAAAAAAAGTGATATTACTGTTTTCTCTCAATTAGATGTTTAAAAATATAAGCACCCTTATATTCAAAGTCTCTTTAAACAACCTTTTAGTTTCAAGCATTCTCAGTGAACCCTTCAGTGAAAATCTTAATCTTTTCAGAATGCTCATCTATGAGTGATGAAGATGACACCATTTCTCTTCTCTGTATATTGCGATCTTTATGGAGATTCAAGAGAAAAATGCTAATCCAGAGAGTAATTGTCAACGGAATCAGCCTGCCCTCAGCTCTGTTTTCTTCTTTCGCCTCTTAACTACCAAAGTTGAAGCCAATTTTGCCAGATGACAGATTGGAGTATTGATTTAGCACGCAGATAAGAAGGCCTACCTTTTGCCAGCATAACCAAGGTGCCATCTGTAGCAAATGAAATCTGATGGCTTTGTACAAAGTGTTCTGGAGCCCAGTTGTGGCCAAGGTCTGCAAGGAGGAAAATGAATCCAGAAGCTCATCTCTCCTTAAATCACTCACATTCACGGGACAAGGAGAAAAAGGGGAAGAAAAAGTCCACCTGCAAATGACAAATGCTCACACAGCTTGCTCACTGAGTGAAGCTGACTAATCCATTACCTCCGAAATGATCTCAAGGTGTTAGAGAATGAGGCTGCCTCCGTTTCACATTTGCTGGGACATAAGGCAATGAGTTCTGAGCATGCTTCATTGCCTCCTAATAAGTCAGTCCCATCATCTTCACACCAGTTGATAACTGATCAAAAACTTAGGTGACCACGCTGGGGACTGGCCAGCATGTTTCTGTCACCACATACACACTGCCAAACATCTTCGCAGAGGAAAACACAGTTGAAATTTCCAGTGGAATCACAACACTGAGGACTAAGAAAGGCAAATGGTGTGTAAGCAGTGTGATCTGTAG
Organism: Petromus typicus; assembly: GCA_004026965.1. Lineage (NCBI taxonomy): Eukaryota > Metazoa > Chordata > Mammalia > Rodentia > Petromuridae > Petromus > Petromus typicus. The sequence goes on from PVIR01009959.1 coordinate 13,023, forward strand.
GTCACATGTTTCTAAAGAACCTCAGAGCAGTCATATTTTGTCTCATCGATGTCCACAATCTCCCCGAGAGGAAACAGTTCTGATCGCTTAATTGGACCCAAATCATCATGTTTTGAAAATGGACATGTCACAGCACAAAAAGATGGGTTAGTTTGTCCCAGGACCCTCACACAAAAGCTCTGTTATCAAGGCTATATTTATTTTCCCCTTCCTGCTGAGTCTCAGAAACTCTGGAGTATAAAACTAAATCTTCTGGTTATGGATGACAACTGGCGAGGAAACCTCAGCCACATATTCATGTTCTGCTCAGACTTCTCACCTTTGCCTGTGAGAACTGCACCTGGTGGTTGTTATCTCGTGGCCTTGAGAAATTGCTGATTACATCTGAATTGGCTTTTCCTTTTTCATTTTTGGAATGCACTAATCCCCCCCTCCTAGATAGTTGTATCTGCATGAAAGAGTGTTTGTAGAATATCTAGGACTCAGTCCAATAATTATTTATGCTTATCTTTTCCTTCCCACCATCATTTCCCTTTATTCTTTCTTTGTTTCTCTGGCTCCTTGTCAATGTCCGGCTTATGATATTCAAAAACCACATTCTCTTTCCTTTCTCTTCCTGCGTCGCATTTCCAGAGATCTCCTAACTGGAGACTGACTTTGGCAAACTCCAGTTGTCTAGCATTCAAATCACTGAGAGAAATTAAAAAATACTTCCCAGTATGAATACTTATCAAAAGAGGCAAATGCTCCAATCCATGAGAGTTCACTGATGGCATTGGCTAGGGTACTGAGAACTTTAAATCCCTCAAGCTGGTTCTAAAGTGCATGAGAAATGGAAATCAGGGATCTGATAGGGTCATCAGCCAGAATATACCATATGATTTTGAAGAAAATAACAACTGGACAAAATGACAAACATTCTTATTAAAAGATAGTATGGCCCAGACAGATTTAACATAATATTAACTCTTATGTGTAAACTTTTATATATAGCATCATATAGATAATTAAAAGAAATCTCCCTAAACTTTTGTAGAGACTGTTATTTGGGAGGAAAAGGCTGTGAAAGAACTTAGTTTATTACAGCCATTTATTTGCATCTATTCTATCTTACTTTTTGGTGATACTTTGTACTCCAATAGCTCTGCCTCGGGATCCACGCTGGAAGAAGAGCCTACTCCGTGTTTTCACGGCACCCAATTACACACTCAGGGCGAGATTCCCCCACCACCCTGGATGTATCTGCTGCCTCTCCAGCTAGAATGAATTCCTCTATAGTACTGGACCCACAGTGTTGTCATCTTCACAATACCCCAAGGTTAGCTTTATGCCTGACACTCTAGACACTCATCAAATGATGAATTAATGGAAAATTTCTTTATCCATGTTGGGGCTGCCCAGTGAGTTTCTGAAGTGATCTCGTTAAATACCACTAAACTTGTTGAATCTGCTGAACTGATTAGAGAGGCACGTGCAGTAGATGGAATAAACACACCTGCTCTCACAGCACAGCCCCCCCAGTTGCAGCCTTCCTGGGGAGGTGCTACAGATGCCCACTTCAGTCTGCGGTTTTCATACAATGAAAATCAAATTTCACCTCAGCACAGCAGCAATGCTCAGCTACCACACATTCCCTGACCCGCCCTACCCTAGTTTAACATCACAGGTGTTTTATATAGTACATAATATGTCTTTCCACTGCTTCAGACAGGTAAATTAGGAATCCAATTTACATTCTAAAAATAAAATTTGAAAGACAGAAAACTGATTTTCTAAAATCAAATTTGGTCAAATAGAATAAGCAGGTTATCACTGGAAATAAACCTTGGCATTTATCTGGATAAATCCAAGAATAGATCATGAGTTCATTTCATAGTTATTTTTAGGTAATCTTAGTAGAAAACATTTTCATTTTTTGCTTGTCTATTTCCTAATCCCTGTTTATTTTTTTGATTGTTTTAGGCCATTTGTGGGTAGTCTTGGTAGTGAAACAATCCTACAAGATTTGTCTCCCTAGGGAAACTAGCATGTAAACAATATTTCTCTTCTTGGCATGTGGCAGAAACCTGCACATGGATAAGTCACTGCAGGGGGCTCCCTCCTGGGATTTTAATTTCATCAGTTAATAAACAGAAAGAAGAAAATGTTGCAGGATCTTCATCTGGATCATTCCAGATATAAAACAGTTGTTACACTTCTTGCACCTTCGGTCCCAATCCATTCCCAAGCCTAGTGCACCACTTCGCTTTAATTCTGTGCATCCTCTAGTCCGATGATGCCATCTGTTCTAAGAAAGTCCCTCTAGTTTCATCTGGCTTCATTACTTGCAGTCAACATTCCTGCATAACTTAACTGTAGCTCAAATAACCATATTTGTCCCTGCTTTCTAACCCTTTTAGTCAAATTCATTTTTAGCATTAACAAGGACTTCGAATTCTTCAAAATAAAAAACATAGGTACTATATAAACTAAGTTCTTTCACACCTTTTCCTCCCAAATAATAGTCTCTACAAAAGTTTAGGGAGATTTCTTTTAGTTATCCATATGATACTATATATAAAAGTTTACACATAAGAGTCAATATTATGTTAAATCTGTGCAGGCCATACTATCTTTTAATAAGAATACGTTTGTCCTTTTGTCCAGTTGTTATTTTCTTCAAAATCATATGGTATATTCTGGGTTCTATCAGAAATGCAACTTCTTGTTTCTAAGAAGAAAATGTAAAAATGTCTATGTCGCCAAAATCCAGCCATCTGGCAGCTGCTCAAGATACATACATCTGTTTCACTGACTGAATGTTACTTCAAATAAGAACTTCTGAAAGGGCATTAAAGACCAACACGATCAACCTTTACTGATCCTTTTAGAAAGTGAGTTTTAGAGCAGTTCATTTGCTTCCTCAAGGACATCCAAAGTCAGATCCACAACCAACAGGAACTTTAAGAGTATTGACTTGGATTCTGATAGATTTGAGCCCTGTGTATGTCACTTAGAACACTGGAGAATCAGTTTCTTCAAACATATAACGGCACAAAGGCTTTGTAAGAAGTGTGTCACATGAGTATTAAATAAGCAGCATCCTTACTGTTGCTGCAGGTGAGATTTTACTCTCTACTTTTTGATGTCTTGGCTAAGTTGTCTGAACATCACTATTCCTTTTTTTCCAAATGAGAATTTTAATATTGGTACCTTAATTAAACTGTTACTTTTAGGGATGTTGGTTGCTCTTAGAAACATGAAAGGATTATACATACCAAGGAGGAAATAAAACAAGCTAAATTTAATATTCCAAATAATGCCATTAGTATCCAGTTACTTTTCTTCTTTATTGAGTTTATGTGTGCATTTTAGGCACACATTATGATCACGTTCCTCATTGAGAATTTGTATCTCTACATGATATTTTTGATTCTTATTTTTTCCATTCCCCTGCTCTCCCTCCAGCCTTTCCATCCCCAAATATACAAGCTTTGTTTGAATTTTTTCATTTTTACCATCAAATTTTTCTCTCCCTTCTTTGCTCTTCCCTCCTCCCAGATCTCCTTCCCAATTAAATATGTTGTTATTATTTAACAATCTATATTATACATTTTGGACCTCATTTACACTTTAAGTTTCTCACACTGGAGAAATAACATGATATTTATGCATATGGGTCCTATTTACTTTTTATGAGTATGGCCGCAATATGCCGCACTCATACGAAGTATACAGCCGTAAAGAAAGATAAACTTGGGCCAGTTACTTTCAAAAATTATGTGGAAAGACAGAAAGATGCTATGATCGGCGGATCCACTGTGACGACCAAACAGATGCAGTATTCATGCTGTTTTCTGGGTATAAGACAAAACCAAGCATCTTGTGCTGATCGGAAATCAAATATATCAGCTGTCGGCAAAGTATGGCCTGATGTATTTGATAGGCAGGTCAAATCTAGCCTAATGTCTATTTTTTAAAATAATCTTATATTAGAAGCAGAATGAGCTCCTTCACTGACGTGGTGTCTGTGACTATGTGTGACAACAGAAAAATACTCTTCAGGACACATGTGACCCACAAAGCCTAACATGCTGACTGAGTGGCCTTTGCCAAAAAAGCCTGCTGACTCCTGAGTTGCATGCTCTGCACCCTACTGGACTAGTGACATTTCAATCATAGAAAAATTCAATTGCTTGTGAAATATTTCAAGGTTGCATTTAAAATGATGGCCTTTCCCCTGGGTCTGCATCCCAGTACCTAGTACATGCATGGTTCTTATACCTCACCAGCCTCTTATACCCATGTTTACATGTCAGCATCTATAGTTTCAGGTGTCTGTTCAAACATCCTGTCATGATGCCTGGAGAAAAAAATGTCGATTTGCAAAGAGAAACTAAAAGGAGAGTGTCTTTCAGATTCCAGCGTTTCTCGAGTGGAAACTGTTGGTTGAAATTATTACACACACATACTACAAAGTCAGACCTCCAAAGAGCTGGGCAAATCAGGAAAGCCCATATTAAATGCACCACAGCCCAGTGTTTCAAGGGACCATGGTGACTTCACAATCATTCCAAGCACAGTTCCATAGGAAGAGAGGAATTATTTGGAGTTAGTCAAAGGGTGCTGCAAGTGCAACGGATCCTCTTCCTTATCGCCATACAGTGACAGTGAAAATGAGATGGAAAAGATGCCAGCCTGGAAAGAAGAATCATAGCTGGAACTATGGTACAGGAAAGACAGAAGTTACAAAACTAGCCAGAGGGAAAACACTGTACGTCAGTTTACTAGCAAGACATTCACTAACCATTCAGATTTCCAAACAACTGGTCTACCCCTCAAAACTAAGAGATGAAAGCACGAATTATTTCAGAAGGATTCATACAACTATGTTGAGCTGCAACTTACTGTCAAGAAAGCCCATATCCTCCCTGCCTGAACATATGTACATCTCCAGATGGAGTGAGGGGATCTCCGGAACACAGCCTCTGGCAAGGGCCTCTCGGTTCATCCTCAGGAGGGTGGCCACAGTGACCACATGGATGACGGACCCTAAATTTGCATCTGAGATCTGCTTCCAAGGACATTCAGGTGAAGCCCAAGGAGCCGCTGAGACCCTGCGGAAAAGATTAAGCACAGAAGTTTCAGCAGCTCTGCAAGAACCTGAGGTTCTGGAGCTCTGTATCTGTCTCTCAGCTGTGTTTTTCATGCTACTGTACATCTTCCTGGTCACTCATGGAGTTTGCTGAAAGGTCCCTAAAGGTCCTTGTCCATCCATGTGTCCCTTCTTCACTGACAGGGACAGTTTGCTCTTCTTTTTGTAGTGCTTGTATGGCTATGCACATATCTACATACAGGAACATGTGTGAACAATTATGTTTTCATGCTTTATAGCTCTAAACAAATGACCAGCTCAGCTTTAAAGATGTACACTGAGAATATCACAGCAGCCTGCAAAGATTCATGAAGCACTTATGTCCTTGTGACTAGTACTACAACCTCATATTCATTTTTATGTGTATAATAATGCTCATCAACATACCGAGGAAAACAGAATCTAGGCACATGTGGAATCTTCTCTTCCTAATCCTCCTTCAAGTCTGTTGTCTTCTGGACACACTTTGGTGGGTGGAAGGACTAGGCATAGGATGTACACACAGCTCTAACAACACGATCTGAACACAGCTTCTGGTTTATGCCAGGAACCATTTGATCTAGTAGACATCGGAGTCCAGGGTTGGGCTACAAGTAGACCATGTTGCCCCTTTCCCACTCAAATTCATTTTCAGTGTGCAGCCAACTTCCATTTAATGTACTTCCACTGTGTGTCAGACTCTGTGCTATATTGTTTACATGTTTTATCCTGACTCAATCTTTACAAAAATCCCACGAATTATCTACCCTACAGAGTCTGGTGTTTGTCATTTTACCTGTGAGAAAAGTGAGATTACAAAGATTAAATGATCCACTCAGGGTCACTTGATTAGTAAGAAGCATGGTGATCCTACAGTGCTTGTTTGGGTGACTCCAGGGCCTGGCTCTGGACCACTATTCTGGTTAAGACTTGGCCTTTTAAATAACTTTAGCAAAAGGAGAACCTGTGACTACAATAATCTTGGTGTTGCCAAACTAAGACCCACACACTAAATCCTGGATGCTACTTAATACAGCTCAGAAGTAAGAATGGTTTACACATTTGTAAAGGCTGAAAAAAAGGAAAACATGCCACCTATAGACTGCACACAAGTCAAATTCCAATGACCATCAATAAAGTCATATTGAACACAGGCATACTTACTCTTATAATCAATGTTCTTGTGAACATTGACTATGAATGCACAACAGTGCATTTGAGGGGTTGGGGCAGAGGCTATGTGGCTGATTATGCCTCCTATTTACTCTGGCTCTTTGGAGAGCTGGAGTTTGCTGGCCTCTGCCCTAATGCACCTGTGGAGTACAGTCAGGTCTCAAAGCTGCAGAAGGTTGTTTATAGCCGTCAAGACTTTGCGAAATGAAATGTCAAGAATGATTAAAAACAAAGAATGCATCTTTTGCTAACAAAGATCGCAACAGCTGTAGGTACCTATTATTTGAGTCGCTGCTGGCACTGCCATTTTCTCACTTTGGGTTTAAAAATATCACTAGCTTCTGTTCTCAGCAAAGATAAACAGCGAGGCTGCTCTGCGGCTTCCTCTCTCCCCGGGCTGCTGAGGAGGAGATAACGTGGTCACATTCTTGCTTATTGAAGCTTAGCCTAACCGTGCAATTAGGAGAAAAACGTAATGAACTGATACAGTAATGAGACCGGCTCGATTCTAAACCAACAACAAGGCAGCTGTTGGGCTCAACACTGCGATTTCTTGAAGCATAAAAATATAACCTAAATACTGTTATCTTACAGCCAGAGCCTCCGATTTTCATATTTTGTGTGGGTGTCTCTGTGGAAAAATTACTCAGTGCATAAAGCCTTAATCTGTAAAGAAAGTTATCCATTGAAGAGAGAGTAGCAAGAAAGGTTAACATACTCTTTCCATAGCATCCCTTCTCATACTTCTTCCCCTCTTTTCTTCCATCACACCTGCTATACTAACAAGCCTGGTGGCGCACCACCTCACTACCTTAGGCACTTCCTCAGAGCCTGGTGTTTGATAAACTAAGCAAATTGGAGTCCAGTTTTTAATGAGCAAGAGCTGATGGGGTACTTTTCCAGATAAGTATTATCTCATTTTAATTTGCATTTATTCAATAACAATGCTGTTCCCTTATTTCTGGTTTATTTTATCTTCCTCGGAAGAGTTCTAGTTTTCGTCTTTAATTTGATCCTGCATCTTTCTCGATCCAGGCATTGATCCTTTTTCATCGTATTTTTGTTATGACTGTGAATAGAACCTTATATTGTCTAACTGACCACGTTAGCACATGTAAAAGCTGCTGGTTTTTGCAAATTTATTTATTGATTATTTTATGGAATTTATCATTTTTCTCACTTGGATCTTTAGGAAAAGAAATAAAGAATTTGAAAATAATCATAATTTTATCTCTATTATGTTCTAATATTCATAAACTATGGGTCTTCTTTATGTTTAAAATTGATCTTATTAGATGAACCTAAAATTACAGAATTTACTAATTACCTGTGTTCTTTTTTAAAAAAAATTAGGCCAGATAAAAATAAATTTAAATATTTAATCTGCAAAGTTTGCTTATGTCATTTTTCTCCATTTCAAATGTTCTGCCTATAAAATCTGAATTTAACATATTTCATTTCTAATTTTTAATTTACTATTGGACAAGCAAAACAAAATAAGTGTATCTTCATTTAATAAAATTATCAAAACATTATAAGAAAGATATGGCATTTGTAGGACATTTAAATGAAGCTCTTCAGAAGCAAAGGTGCCATGTTGTTCAAGGTATTTTCCTAAGAATGTCAATGTGAGTTTACAGTTCACTCTTACTCAAAAGCCCTGGAGCCAATAATGCTTTAATTAACTTTTCACCAGAGTAATTTTCCTTTTAATGCTTGGGCAAGTCATTTGTTTGATTCTACAATGCAATAATTTCCCCAGAAGTCATGGGATAATGACTCAACTGAAGACATAGAAGTCTTGTAAACCATTTTTCTCAGCCCATACTTTCTCCTATCATGACCATTCTGTCACACCTGTCCACCTGCAGTGCCATCCACCCACATACACCTGTAACAAGTGCCGATCACACTAGGCCTCTTACAGGTACACAAAGGAATTTATTATCTAAAAGAAGTGTCAATTTTGTATCATGCCCTGGTACAACTAAGTTTTGTTTTTTGTTTTTTTATGTGCATTGCAGTGTGTTTTTTTTTTTATGTACATTGTAGTGGAGTGTGGTTATCTATTTATAATTCTTTCCCTTCCTCTGGACAGTGAGCTTGAGACAAGCGGCAATGTTCTATGAGTCCTTGGATCTCCAGAACCTACCACAATTCCTAACACATAATGTTTAGTACTTTTCATGTAAAAACAACTTTGATAGCATGGAGAGGCTTCTAGAGCTTGCTATCTAGAGCATGAGCCATCAGACATCCACTGTTTATAAAAAACTGATAAATGAAGGAAACATTGTGCAGAATTAAATATATGTCCCTAAACAGTTCACAATATTCTATCATGCTGTGTGCTATATGGTGGTGGTGAGCAGAAGTAAACTTCTAGAGTGTTCTTATCTTTTATTAGATATAATATAATAGTAATTTAGAACAGACAGTAATAAATTCAGAATTCTTGTAATTCTTTTTTTTTTTTTTTTAGACAGAGTCTTGCTTTGTAATTCAGGCTGGCCTGAACTCATTATGCAGCCCTGGTGAGCCTTAAACTCACAGTAATCCTCCCACCTCTGCCTCCAGAGTGCTGGGATTACAGGCGCGTGAGCCACCATGCCTGGCACTGTGGTATGTGGTACAGGCGCTTCGAACTCAGGATCCTGAACTTACCAAGCAGATGCTGGAACCACTGAGCTAAATCCCCAGCCTGTAATTCTCTTAAAAATATAAAGTTAAGAAAGATAATAAAAAATAAAATAAAAAATAGAATTTAATACAAATAAATAGGTATTCAATCTAAAGTAAGGTAGAAGTAGAAGAAAAGAGAACTGAAGAAAATTAGAAAAAAATAAAATGAAGCAATTTGATATGCATAAACACATTAATAATTATATTAAATAAACATAAATGGAATAAGGATACAAAATAAAGGGTGATTCTCAGCAAGCTGAAATAGAAGGGAATGTTCACTTTCTGGACACTGGGAAGCTATACAAATTTGTGACCCACATATGCCTAGTAGTAAAAAAGCTGAATGTTATCTCTTAAAATCAGAGAAAAATCAAGGATATCTGTTCTTACCTCTTCCATAAAACATTTTGCTAAAGACCCTGACAAGTGTAGTGAAGAAATAAGGAAAAAAAGCCATATGTCTTGGAAAAAAGCACTAATAGTATCTTTACTTGCAAATTTCAATGTTGTACATGTAGAACACATAAGGAATATATAGAACTAATGAGTATGTTGGAACTAATAAGATATAAATGACCGTGCTATAGTTAATAGAAATTAATTGTTTCTAATCCTAGGAAAGTAAATTGAAAAATGAAGTTTAGAAAAATGATACCATTTATAATAACATCAAAAACATAAAATACCTAAGGATACATTTAGTGATAGATTCATAAGACTTGCACATCACATGATGCTTAGAGAAATTAAAGAATATCTGAATACAGCAGCAGTATACCATGCTCATGGATAGAAAGACTCAACAGAGTTCAAATAAAAATTCTCCAAAAATTAACACAAATTAATTGGAATCCTAACCAAAATTCCATCAGACATTCTCTGGCAGGAGAAAATTATAATCTGATTAGAAAATTCATATAGCAATAAAAAGAACATGAAAAATAAAAGCAATTTTGAAAAGAAGAATAAGGTTGAAAAATGAGCACTTTTATAATTAAATTGGTTAAATGTGATCTTTGCATAAGAGTAGACCAAGCAATTGGTGAAGTAAGATTGAAATTGCAGAAACAGATCCGCATTTATGGTCAGTTTATTTTGGCAAAGCAGCCACTGCAATTCAAAGAAGCAAAAGTGATTTAAATAAATAGGTCACCTGAACCTTTATCTAAGACTATAAAAATTAATATGTGATGATGATGAATGCTAGAATGTTAAATCTAAAAGATTAAATTTCTTATAATATCCTGAGATTTGAAGGTAGGTAAAGATTCCTTAGGACCCAGAAGGTAACTTGGGGTGGGTAAAAATTTCTAAGATAGGATACAAATATCATAACCTATGCTTCTCCAAAATGGAAAGCTTCTACTCAGTAAACAACACTATGAAGAAAATGAATGAGAAAATAAAGGGAGAAAACGACTGCACAGCTTGGATATAAAAATCACTTGTACCTGGGCCTAATTGTACTCCTACAGGCCAATGATAAAGACAGTCAACCAATTAATATATGAGAAAGGACTTTAACAGACCTGTAAGAAATGCATACACAAGAGCAGTAAAGATATATAAGGATACTTGTTATCAAAAGTCATCTGGGAGACACATGAGATACCACCACACACATAATATAGTGTCTAAACTTAAAAACATTAACACAGTCAAAATTGCCAAGCACATGGAGCATCTAGAATCTTATGATTTCATGCTGGGGATGGGAAAATAGTTTAATCATTTTGGAAAACTATCTGCATGTGCCTTTTATACATACAAATATATATATATATGCAATATAGAAATTTCTATATTAAATATATATCTGTAATATGACTAATCAATTCTACTATATATTTACTAAACAAACATTAAAGCATATATTTGAAAATGACTTGTTCAGCACTACTCACATAGCCCCCTTACTTGTAAGAATCCTAAACTGGAAACAACACAAATATCTTTCCGTTGGAAAATAAAGTAATTCACATAACAGAATAAGAAGCAGTGGTGGAAAAGCCAAATATACTGTTACATGCAATCGCATATTTCAATTTTAAAATAAAATATGTTTGCTGAATGAATGAAACCAGGCACAAATAAATTGTGCAGTCCCACTGAGAGACGTGGTGTGGAGACAAAAGCCACACATACAGTTTTACTCTTGGTGGATGAAATGGGAAGGTAGGATTGATTTGAAAAGGGTACAATTTGGGTTACAGGTGAAAATAATCTGTGTTTTGGTAAACTGATAAGTTGGTGGATTATATGAACTGTGCTCTTAATATCTGGCCATTATAATATGAATAGTCCAATCAAAATTAACACAAAAGGACATAAAAATGACATCTAATTCCTTTGTTGGCTAGTGCTGCAGCCTTTTGCTAATTCAAGTATAAAAAGTGAATTACTTTTTCTATAGTTATGACAATATATACATAATTATAAATCAGTCACATTTCATGGATTGTTAGTATATATCCCAAGCATTGCTTAAGTTCACTGGCAGTCTGCTTAGTTGCTGTACATCTTTACACACTCTGAAGAAAATACCCAACAATAATATATAAAAATATATTTCACTCAACCTGATTTCCCTAAGGAAGGGCAACAAAATTCTGTTTACCTAAGTGTTAGATGAATATTCTTTGTATAAGAGCAATTCAATGGCAAATAAATGTTATCCTCTAGTTTAACAGTTTGTAGTCATTCCTGGAATCGTTCTTAGTGGTCAGACAGTGGCCTGGAGGAAGGAGCTGCAGTATCGATTTGTAGTGGTCCCCGTGTAGAGTGTGTGGCAGAGGCAGGGCTAGTACCAAGCTTAAAAGCAGCATCTGCTTCCTGGCCTTAGATGTTAACATTTATGAGATTTACAACGCCAATGTGAAGCACTTTAAAATACAAAGCATAATTTAAACTTTATTTTTGATACTTCAAAGGGAAATTAAAGACACTATAAGACTACCGACTCGTCACTACAGACAGCAGTGATAGGATTACGAGTTTTTGTTTCAGTTGAGTTTGAGTACATGAACATTTACTGCGTATTAAATAGCTGTGTGATTAACAGTGCCTTTAACCAACAGAGCATAGACACAGAGCAACATCCCACCACTGCTAAGTCTTCTGATGGTCCTTTATGAGATTTCAGGGTCGTGAGGCAAGACTTCTACAGGACAATAGGAATTCCCACGGCCCAACTGAATCCCTGGACATCACTGGACGCCTTAAGGAGCATGACTTTATCTGCCGTGAACAGCAGGAGAGTGTTCTCACCCTCCACATTGGCAACGGTTTGAATTCCAGATGTTGGGCGCTGCGCGGCGGAGTCTTGGCAGCTCCACATGGTTCTTAACTGATAGCTTTGCTTTTACTCCCTCGGAAGAACAAAATGCAATGCCAAATTCACAGTGCTGTCTTTTCCAAGGAAATGAGAAGGGGAAATGACCTGCATATTGACTAAGCTGTTGGTTACAGTTTCCATCATTCCTTGCTGTCTTTGAAGAGTATGCATCACCAGGGAGAGAACAAAATAAAAGCACAAGAATCCACAAAGACCCAGCGACAGTCCCGCATTGGGTTTCTGCACTTCAAGCCATCTAGTGTAAAACTGCACAATCCTAGTGCTCCTCGGAGAGAAATCAGAGCGAGGTTGTTTATCTGCAAGACCCACATGCCTACCATAACGAGGTGGAGTTTCTCAGAGTGCGATTTCACCTCTTGTTTTAGAAATGTATCTCCGCAGAGACTTGAGCTTGAACCATTAATAAAATCTTACTTTCTCTCCCTGTCTTTTCAACCTGTCTTGTTCTTAGCTAAAATTACAGGCAGCAAAATTTCCCTTCTTTAAAGCCATTTTTGGAATAGCAGAAAGCTTCCTAAAATGTGCAAATGGTATTGTACTAAATCCCCAGAATGTGAAAGATCATTAAATAAATCCTCTTAGTAGGGTGATGTTAGAGAAGACACAGAGATTTGAGAGAAAAACCAGGTAGTTTTCAACTGGATTCGGACCCTGGTTCAGATGAGTCATCGGTTGAGATGTGAGCGGTAGAATCAGAGCTCCTGGAGCCCTTGTCCACTGCCTCACAGGTGCTCTGGAGACAGAGGTCTGAGGATTGCTGGAGCCTAACAGATACACTCTGGCTAGGGTAAGACAGCCAGCCCAGCCCGAAAAAAAATCAAGACCCCTGGAATTACAGCTCATCAGCCACGTCAGCAGTGTGGGCCCACCAGCTCGGTGCACCGGAGCTTTGCTGTGCCTGCCTCGTGGGATGTCCACAGGGCATAGAGGTCATGCCTTGGAAATGTCTTCACAGGGCTTGGCACACAGCCAGCACCCAGTAAAGAATGGTCACCGCTTCCAGAGCAACTGCTTCTCCTCTCAGAACATCACTGTGTCTGTGTGTATACAAATGTCAATTTTCAGCTTTCTCCACAACTATTCCTTGAAGATCTCTAGGGACCCTGTTGAATCTCCAAAGTTTAGGATCTCCTAAGTTTAGGATGATGGTGTCGGGCAGTTGTTGAAGATTCTAAAACTTTCCATCCAAACAGCTCTTTCTTATATGTTTCTATAGTTTCTGCCAAAGACTTCTTGGAGAGGGGGAGAGGGGGAGTAGAGGGAGGAGTTTGAAAATCAAGATCTGAATTTTCTTTGAGTTTAAAGCCGGATTGATAACCTACTGTGTGCGGTTGTTGTCATCGACCATTGGTAGTTTTGAGCTTGCTGCACCTACCTTGTACCCAAAGTCTGCATATGGAAAAAGGGAGACAGAAACAGAGTTTCAATGTGGCTACTAGGTTAAATTACGACAAGAAGGGGTAGTTCTGCTTGAGAAAATCAAGAACAGATTCACAGGGGAGGTAACACTATAACCACCCATTATAAATAATAATAAATACTTGATAATAATCCTAGAGGCCTACCCACGTGCTAGACGTGAGTATGATCTTTGCACAGTCGTGCTGTTAAACTGTCCAACAACTTAAGCACTCTCTCCATTTTAAGATGGAAGAAAGAAACCTTTCTCAAGCAGTAGCATCCACAACTGGCCTGGACACTGCTCAGAGTCTGGGTCCTACAGCTGCCGTACCCATCCCCCCACAGGTAACCCAGCTTCGAAGGGCAAAAGGCTGGATTTTGTGAATTCCAAATGCCCACTGTTTTCCATATTTTTATATCTTGGAAATGGGATAGATCTTACATTCAATAGCAAGCCACAGGTTTCTGGTCAGTGTTTTTTTTTTTAATGTCTTAATAGCAGGTAAAACAAAATTAACTCTTTCATGTCAAGGGCACCTAACATTGGATGAAGTGTGGTGACATTTTGGTGGGAAGCAAAGAACACAGGACAGCCCAGATAGACGAAGTAGCACATGCAGAAGTGCACAGGCACAGACTGTGGTCTTCAGGGGGCTGGGAGTGGTTTAGGGGCTTGGAGGGAAGAGTGGTAAGAGTGGAGGCCACCAATCAGAACAGGCTACTTGCTGGTGCTGTTGCTTCTCCCACGGAAGAGTCGTGGAAATACACGGGGACCCTTTCTGTGTGGGGATTGGAGGGAGGAGGGTGACACAGGGCCTCACAGTGCACTCGATTAGTATGGCCAAGGAGGAGCTTACCCTACCTTTCACCTGGTATTTGAATGCTACTTATACATCTGAACCAGCAGATTACAATGTAAACTTCCATCGGAATACACTTTTTTACCATACATGTTTTATGACACTAATATCCCATGATTTTCCCAAATATGAAACTACAGGGTAAATCAAGGAAACTTTGGACTGTGTTCTGTTTTACTTCAACTTCTCCAAGTTGCTTCTCCCAACTCTCTGGCCCCAGCAGCCATGTGGAACCCCATGTTAGAGTCGACACCCTCACACCTGAATCAGCCTGTGCTGGAAGCTGCTTCTGCTCTAGGAAAGAATGTGGAGACTCCGGCCTTCCTGTGCAGGTAAGGCCAAGCATTTCTATTTTAAAATGTGGATTATTTTCTTTCAATTTATATGTAGCCCCTATTATATCCACCCATTGCATCAGTCTTATATGCAAGGAGGGTTAGGTCACACTACTCATGAATCTCATTGCATAATTAAGAACACTTTTTATGTTAGGAAAGTGAGGAAAGGGTCTAGAATCTGCAAAGATTGCAAACCACCATGTTAGATAAAGATTCAGATGTCTGACAAAGATTTGAATCTGAGAGTCAATGAGATGGAGTCAAAGATTTTGGGAAATTTGAACAATATAGAAATTATTAAAAATAAGTAATCATCATCTCTAAGTTATTCAGCAATAAGCAGAGCTATTTTTGTCACTTATTGCCGACCTACATCAGTTTTCATTCTCAAGGGAAGCTGGAGTTTTACGGTTTCTAGAATTCTTTCTTCTAAGGTACTTTTTGGTCGTGATATAATATTCCATCAAATGTGATTCCATCTACTTTTTGTGGCTAGGTTCAGAACAGCAAGTTCATCTCCTAGGATGTTTTGTAAAGAGAATGTAATAGCAGAGTTCTGGTGATAAAATGGGCTTTAAATATTCCAGATTAATTCTCTACAGTCCACATGAGGAAACCAAAGAACAAAAAGGATCAGTCACAAAACCATTTCGCCTCACAGCAAGAAGGTGAAGCCCTCCCTCCTTTTGCACAGACTAAGGTTTCCCTGTATGACTCCCCAGCTGCCTTTCTACAGTGCACCCTCTCTAACAAACTGACCCCTACCTGGCATCTCCAGGCCACAGGTGATCGCTTACCATAAGTATTGATTTAGCTCTCAACACAAACAAAAGCTGGACATTCAGTGAAGTGTGCAGCTAAAAAGTGAGGTTTTCTACTTTGGGAGCAAAATACACACAGATAAATTTTTTTTAAAAAAATACCTCTTCATTTCAGTGCCCAGCAAGACACAGCAGGATTCTTCCTGATTAAAGCCAAATTACTGCAAGATTCCAAGAAAGTTTTATTACCAGAAACATATGGGAGCATCGATTTCATGCCAGATCATTTCAAGCGATAATAACAGCTTGAATTCGCTCGTGATATGTAAACACAAAGCTCTGCAAACGGCTACGTGTTCAATGTAACACCTCCTGTTGTGTGCAGGGACAATGCAAGTTCATGTCTATGACACTGAGTATAAGTGTAGGGGATGCACTTCCTGTCCACTCTTCAGATACACAGTATGCCATTCTGGAAATGGCCCACCTCAGCCAAGCAGGTAAAGGATAAATACACAACCCAGGTGGTAAGTTGGTCACTGATCAGGACAAAGAGGCAGAAACCAACCAAAGGAGAGTGACAGTTAGTACTATCACAGGTAGAAGCCATAGTGTTGTCCCTGGTTAGGGAAATCAATCAACTAAGAAAAGCTCTGGGACATCGATGGTAGAAGAATATTTCTGCCTCTACCACCTCTGCTTGATGACTGCAATAAGTTCCTGGCCTGTGTCCCTGCTCCCACACCTGTCTTCCGTAGCTGGATGTGTGATCTTTTAAGAACTAATAGATGGCCAATGGGGTCAGGTTCGGGCAAAAGAAGGACAGGGACAGCTTACAAGCCAATACAATTCCAAGTCAATGTGCTTCCTCCTGCTCTTTCTCTGCTTCAGAAACCTTGGAGACCCTATGACCCAAATCAAGTGCTCTCTGAATAGAATTAGACCATGATATGAATCACACATATAATTTTATCATGTTCAGTGACTGAGATCTAGTTAATAATCTTATAATCATGGGCCAGGGATTTAGCTCAGTGGTTCCAGCACCTGCCTTGCAAGCACAAGGTCCCAAGTTCAACCCCGGGTAGCCACATAAAACAATGCTGGCATGGAGATTCACACTCACTGGCAATCAATACCACATACCACAGTGCCAGGTGTGGTGGTTCATGCCTGTAATCCCAGCACTCGGGAGGCACAGGCAGGAGGACTGCTGTGAGTTCGAGGCTAGCCTGGGCTACATAGTGAGCTCAGGGCTGGCCTGAACTACAAAGTGAGACTCTATCTCAAATAATAATAATAATAATAATTAATAATAATCTTATAGTTGTTTAGTGAGGGTTATGCAAGCGTAACTAAGCTTATATTAACTAAGACAGCCATTGTTTTCACAAAATCATCCAGTCTGATGAAAAGTTGTTACCATGTACCAATTCTCCACAATGAATGTAATCATTATGTACTACAAATGTGAAATGATGCAAATAAAAAAATTACAAGAAGTTACCTTGTGATAGGATCTCATGTCCCACAGCAAAGCTGCCTTTCTTTGCCAGATCCTGTTCTGTAAGAAGCTGATATACTAAATACTATCTGGGGATATGGCTCCAATCTCTGTACCTCCCAGGGTACATTGTTCTTGGTGATTTCATTTAAATTCCCTTTGAAATTCAGCTCTAGAGGATAACTGACTTCTGTTTGACTATTTCATTAAGTCCCTGTCCCCTCTAGGAATTACTAAGAAAATCCAAAGATGTGAGTTGATGAGATACTTCACTTAATTATTGATGATTGAAGCCAAGGCCTTGATCAAACAAGTTAGTTCAGCTATGGGACAGGAGGAACTATCTTACTGCAAAACAAAAGAGAAATTTCTCTATGAATCTTACATGGGTTGAGGATGAAGATCCTTGGGACAACCTCAGCTACAGTGAAAGCAACTTAAATATACTTCTGGTATTTAGGGCATTCTTGGTCCTACTAAGAAACTTATGGGATGAAGAGGTAGAGATGAGGGTCACGATGACACTGATGATGACAAAGATAGCCAGCATTCAGGCAAAACGTACCTAATAACTATATATCCACATTCATGAAGTCTTGATATCAAAATGAGAGAAATGTCATGAAGACAAACAACACAGTCTATCAAAATGGAACTTGTCCCAGAACAGCAAGCAGGGATACAGATGTGGGGAAAGACTTGCTCAAGCAGGTGAAGAGTGGGAAGAAAAGTGAAGAAGGAGAAGCATCTTTCTTACAGACAGTAGTGTATGTGCCAAGCTCTCTGACAGGAGAAGCATACAGCATTGGAAGAATTCAAAGCATTTGGGTACGTTTTGGCATCAGTGGCAAATGGTATAGCTGGAGATTTGAGGAATGGAGCAATACACATATTGTCATACTTTTTCACTGCTAAGACAAAATACCCAATACCCCAAGTCAAAGGAGAAAAGATTTACTTTCGCACACAGTTTGTAGAGATTTCAGTCCATGGCCAGCTGGTTCCAAGGCAAAGCAGCACAGCAGAAGAGAAACAGTCCGGAGTAAGGCAGGCAGGAAGTAACAAGCACTGGGCCTCCCCTACCCTTTTTATTCTATTCAGGCTACAGTCTTACTGATTGGCACCACTCACATCCAGGGTGGGTCCTCCACCTTCAGCAAATCCATTCAACCACTCCCAGAACTACCCTGACTGTCCAATCATTGGGCTGATCCAGTTATCACACATCCATGATCTGGGAGCACATAAGGCCAAGGGAGATATGTCAGATATAAAACGTGTATGATCCCAAGCCTGTATTACAACACCGGGAAATGAAGCAATGCTTCCAAAGAAGCTGACATGGAAAAGACCAGCATGATCAGATTTGCATTTTGAAGAGTTTCCTCAGTGTGACCAGTAAACTTGTCAACTTGAATCGTTAGGGAGCTACCTAGAGGATTAGAAAAACTCACTTCCCAGTGTATCCGGTGGGTCTTGGAGGCAAATTTTGGAGTTTATATCTGGCCCCAGACCTGTCTTTTCTGGTACTTTCCTAGATCTGCTTTCTGACCCATGAAGAACTAAGCAGGTTTGCTTCACCATGCCCTTCTACCACTATACTCCCACCTGACAGCCAGCCAGTGATAAATTAAATCCCTTGAAATTGTGAGCAAAAAATAAACTTTTCCTCCTTTGAGCTGTGCGTGTCAGGAACTGGGTCCCAGTGAGGGAAAAGCTGACTCATACACTCAGGATGTACTATTTTCCCCCAAATATATCCATTCCAAGCTGCTTCTGGCACAGCAGTGGAGTTGGAAGGCTGTGTTCTTCAACAGGATAGTTTGCTAATATCTAAACAAAGATGTAAGCAAATGAGGGGGAAGTATGTGCTCATATTTGGAGGAAAAAAGCTGTTTGGTCAGAGAAATGAAAGAAGAGAAATTTTCAGGTGGTACTTGTGGCAGGGATGAATTCTGGAATCTTGAGTGGATCATGAGATGCCGAGAAGCAGAAAGTGCACACTCATGTTGGGTTCTGAGAGTGGGCACAACAGTCATCGCCATGTTATTAGTTAAAGAGTCAGCCATTGCACAGGCCCTAGGAAAGGTGGAGTAGCCTAGTGGTTGCAAACATGGGCTTGTTTTGTTTCAGAGTACAGAGGACTGAACTCAGAGCCTTGCATGTGCTAGGAAACCACTCTACCACTGAGCTACGTCCCCAGCCCTCACACATAGATTGAAGAATCAGGGAGCCTCAAGTTTCAGTTCTAGTCCAGCCTCTCTTGTTCTGATGATACTATTTCTTAGCATTTTAGTTCGGCTGTCTATAAAATGGAGGCATTCATGATTGACTTCACTGGGAAAATTAAGGAAGATAAAGATGGAAAGTGACTGTGACTCAGCAGAGGCTGCCAGGCCTGTGCCACATCACCGGGGTTGTTCCTTAGGCCATGAGGACTACTGCAGAACATACTAATGGCCGAGGTTATCTCTACCCGGAGTTGGTGCCTGACTAGGGAAGTCATCATCCTGCACACGGGACAGATCAGAAGAATCAAAGAGGCTATGAAGGAATTCCCCAGGGATATTTGTCAAATAATACCCCAAGCCTGGAGAGTCCAGCAGGACGGGCCCTAGCTGCCCACATGATGGCCTGCCCCTCACCTTCTCCTGTTGTGCAGCTCTCGCCTCTCCACACTCTCACTGTGCCTTGGAGCAGAGCACCTGAGACTGGAGGGTACCTGGCACCCATCCAGGTGAGGGCTCTCACTGCTGCTCAAGATGAGGACAAGTAAAGAACTTTTCTCAGGGCTAGTTCCACAAACAGAGCCCAGAAAACTTGGTCTGGGTTTGATGGAGCTCTTTCCAGACACAATCTTTCCGTGCAGAGAGGGCAGCGCTCATGCTGGAGGCGAAGTGGGACAACCTTCTCAAGGAAGAACCGGTAAAAGCATCGTGAAAACAAACTCAATGCAAAGACTTTGTCCTCAACACTGAACTTTCCTGGAAAGTGTCCACCCGAAGCTGTCTGGCTCTGGCAGGGGGATGGCACAATCCCAGCATGTGCCTGAGTGTGTCACATACATCTAAAGGACCAAGATAGCAAGTGCTCAGTGAGCACCCACATGCTCTCGGTCAGCAGTAGTCTCATACTGAGAATTAAGCACTTAAAGGAAACCATAAAAGAATCCCTGCCTTTATTAATACTTACACTGTAGAGTATGAACACAATAAACAAAATAAGTAAAATTTTGAGAATATGAAATGAGAGAACTTTTGGAGACAAATGAACTGCAAGAAAAGGACAAAGGTAGAAGGGAGAGTTTTGTATTTTTTAAACAGAATGGCCCAAGGAGTCTTGGAAGAATGCAGTGTTGAAATGCAACCCTGAAATAAAGGAAAAAGGAGACCATGCAAATTTTGGCAGTACAAAAACCACGTAACGTGAAGGAGGAGTGAAACCAAGGCCTGAGCAGAGAGCACAATGCAGAGAAACGAGAGCAAGGCAGTGCATGTGCCAAGGTCCTGTGGTTGCTGGGGAAGTAGGAGGATGAGGCAGAGTGCAGCCATGGCCTTCGGGGGTAGGGTTAACCTGCACTTTTCTGTAAATATTTAGGCAGTGAATACTTTTGGCTTTGTGAACTACACAGCCTCTATAAAACCCCAGAATGCCGCCACTGAACATATATAATGGATGGACAAGGCCATGTGCCAATAACACTTTATTTAGGGACAGTGACATTTGAATTTCGTATCACTTCCACATGCCACAAATGCTCTTCTTTTCAGTTTTCTTTTCAATCATTTGAAACATTTAAAATTATTTTTTTTTAGCTCACCACGTGTACTAAAATAAGCTAAGACCAGATTTGGTCCTCGGCTGTAGTCTGGCAGCCCCCAACACAGAGCCTTCTGGATGAAAAGAAAATTTTGGTTTCTACTTAAAGACAGAGAGGAATGGAAATGCTCTGAGCCAGTGTGGTCTGATTTAGACTTGAGCAGATAGGTTCTGCAATCTGTGCAGAGAGTAAGTGAAAGAGGGTCGACAGCTCAGGAGACAGAACTGAGGTAGAGACACCTTTCAAGAGGCTTACTTAAAAAACATTAACTATATTTTCAATGAAGATAGTCATGGCTGGAATTACTTCTTTTAATACCAAATACTTATTTGCATTTCCCACTAATGGACAATAAGCACTCATGATTTTGAACCATTAGAACTGTGCTTAAAATAAATATCTCTTATAAGGAAATATGTCAACAGATCAACCAAGAGCTACAGGGAAAAAAATCCCATTTAAATTTCTATTTCATAGCTTGAGAAAGAGTTATCGTGGAGAAGGAGAACTTATCTCGTACTTCACTTGTGCTTTTTATCTCTGACTTCAAAGGCAATGTTCTTCAGCGGTGTTTTTAATATCACTGTTGTTTGTATTTAACTAAAATCAAAACTGACACCAGAACTCCCCATTCATGGAAAATCCATGGCCTCAGCCCCTCCTCGTAGTACTGTCTTCATACTAGATTTTGCATTGGAAACCAGGGAAGCTGTTGCAAACATGGATGATATATCCCCATCAGATTTCAGTCTGAAAACAGAATTTACCACAGAGCTATAAAAATGGTGCTATTAGGGCAGGCTGTCGGGAAATGATTAATTCTTCTAACTGGCTATCATTTCTTTTAGTCTTCACACTCAAGGAGGCCATTAATCTGAAATTGCTCCCGCCATAACAAGTGTTTTTGCTTTGTTTCTCCATAGGGACCAAGATGTCTGCTTCAGGAAGAATATTACCAGATTAAGACTTGGCATTAAGCATATGCCTTAGTGGATAGGTAATGTGCATGCACGTGTGCACGCACATGTGTGTGTGCATGCACATGTGTGCATGCAAGAGTGTGTGTGTGTGTGTGAGTGTGTATGTATGCATGTGCACGTGTATGTGCATCTGAGTGTGCGGGATTTGAATAGGTAGAGACCTGGGGCTACTTCATGAGGATCTGGTGATGTGACATTTCACTAGTGCACTGATATGGAAACTGATTTCTATTTCTCCTCCACTGGACCAAAAATTTAAAAGTGCTCATACAAATAGAGCCTGGAGTCATGAATATTATTTTTCAATCCACTGTAAACTTTTTAAAAATCCATTTATCTAAATATTTCCTTGTTCCTATTAAGAAGTTTCATTAATGTGAACTTAAAGATTTAACTAGAGTAGGAGACTGGCTTCCCCTGTTTTTAATTTTTTATTTTTATGGCTCTCTCATGAGGTAGGGACAATCCCCGTCATAGTGTTGAATGTCAGATACACGATCCCCATGATGCTTTATGATAAAGAAGAAACTAGCAAGGACGTGTATGCACAGAAGAAGGTCCAACTTACAGTATTTATGACCCCAATGCAAGACAATTCAGAAGCAAAAAACTCTGGAGAAAAATCAGTTTTTCTATGAAAACATAACTGAAAAAAAACAACAATAATAAAATTCAGCTACATGTTTGTTTCTTCCACTGTGAGCCTCAGCTTTCAGCAACGCTGCTATACATTCTCATAGCTTCTCCATGACACAGAAATGAGTGATGATGTGCCTCTGAGCCAGAATATTTACTAAAAAGAGCCACGTGGCCGTTATCTCTGCCAGGAGAGCAAGAAGGTAATATGATGTAATGATACTGTAGGAGCTGGATTTCAGTCAGGATTCTTGTAACAATGTCTGAGTTACTTGATGTGCCCAATAAAATATTAAAATAAGCATGTGCTTTCTGTTCATTTATTTAGCTGCTGGGAAGAAATGATAAACAGGTATCTGGTTAAAAATATCCCAGGAGAAGAAAACATAGGGAAATGCTTCTTACACTGACCCAGATAATGGCTCTTGGATATGACACAGAAAGCATATACAACAAAAGTAAAAAGTAGGTGAAATACCAAATTAAAAAGCTTCTACACTGCAGAGACAATCAACAGAGTGGAAAGGCAATCTAAGGAATGTGAGGGAATAGTCACAAACCAGATATCTGATAAGGGGCTATATTAAAATATACTAAAAACAAAATATATTAACAACAAAATATTAAATTAAACAACCAATTTTTTAATTATTATTATCTTTATTGGTATATTAAATATACACATCATGATTGCACTCCATAATGGGGATTTATACCAGTATAAGACACAACTTAATTCTCATTTTTTCCCATAGCCCTACCCACCCTACCACCCCCCCATATACATAAAATTTGTTTCCTTACTTTTTTGTTACAACCTCAACATTTTCCCCCTTCACCCTATTTACATTGAGCATTTTCTATTTCACAATGTATAACATACAATGCTAGGACTCATTACATCTTTATTTTCTCATACCAGAGAAAAGATGCGATATGTACCTATCTGTGCCCTATTTATTTCACTTATGAGGATATCCTCAAAGTATGTCCATTTAAATAGAAATGATTCAAACATCATTTTTTATGGCAGAGTAATACTCCATTCTGTAGAAGAACCACAGCTTTTTTATCCAGTCTCCAGTTGATGGACACTTGGGTTATTTCCAAGATAAACAACCAATTTTTAAAAGGGGTACAAGACCCAAAAAGAAGGATGACAAAAGAAAACATGCTAATGGCCAATAGGTAGGTGAAGATGAGCTCCAAGTTACTTAGCACCGGGCAGTGTGAGTCTCAACTACAGTGACGTAATCCTTTGTGCCTTTTGGGATGACTATTAACACTTGTGCAGGACACGGAGAAAGAGAATCCTTGCCCACCATCGACGTGAATGTAAACTGGTACAACTGTGACAGGAAGACAAAGTAGGGATTCCTCAAAAGAGTCAAACTACAACTACCACAGGTTCCAGAAATCACGCTTCTGGGTAAATGTCCAAAGGAAAGGAAATTAGCAGTAACTGCACTCCATGTCAACTGCAGCATATTCATTGTACCTCAAACACAAAATCAATCTGAATGCTCACCAATGAATGGTTAAAGAAAATGTGGCTTACATATAATGCAATATTACGTATTCCTGTCAAAGAAGGAAAATTCTGTCATTTGCTAAAACATGGTTGAAACTGGAGGGCACTAAACAAAATGATAAGAGCTGCTTATTATTCTCCTCAGCTATATTTCAGTTCACTATGTTGGAGTTTAATGCATGGGAAGAGCTTGAGGCAAAATGTCTTCTCTGCTTATTTAATTTAACGCACTTCTCACCACATCACATATTGTGTGCTTATCTATGTATTATCTCCCCCTTCCAAAATATTACAATAGAAAAATGGCTGTTCTTAGCAGCTCAGTCTGTGATAGCTAAATCTTGGAAACAATCCAAATGTCCATGAACTCGACACCGGATAAAAAGGTGGTTCTTTTATAGAATGGAATATTACTCTGTCATAAAAAGTGGTAAGGCTAAGTCATTTATACTCAAATGGATGTACCTTCAGGACACCCTCATAAGTGAAATAAATAGGTCACAGACGTGTAAATATTTTATCTTTTTTCTGGGATGAGAAAATGAAGATGTAAATGTGTTCTAGAATGTATGGTAAATATTGTGAAATAGAAAATATGCAAAGGGAAAGGGGCAAAATAATGAGATGATAATAATAAAGAAAGGACACATGTATATAAGGCAGTGGGGTTGCAGGGTGGGTAAGGGCATGGGAAAAAGTGAGAATTAAGTTATGTCATACACTGGTACAAATTCTCCTTGAGTGCAATCATGATGTGTATATATAATGTACTAATAAAGACTTGAATTGAAAAAATAATGGCTGTTTTGTTCACTCTTGGTAGAATGAATGACAAAGGAAATACATGAGGAAATTGGCAAAAATGAAAAAGGAACTACACATATATTTGGCAGAGCTCACCTGACCATCATGGAAATAGTCACATTAATCATGTAAAGGTGAACTAATAGGGGGAAAGGCAGACTAAAAAAATACTGCAGGATATGATTAAAAATAAACACTCCCAGAAGAATAGCAAATCCGTGTTGACTGTGTGGAAACAAAGCTTCAGAAAATGCTTAGTCATCCACAACAAAGTAAAAAAGGTTACAATTGCTATGAAACTGGTAGAGGTGACCGTAGTAAGAAGATGGACTAGAATAGAATAAGGTCAAAAACCCAGATAAAGCTTAGAGATGAACAAGGAAATCTTATAAATAAAACTTGGAGGGAGGTGAACAACAAAATTAATAGTGAGACAAAGTTAATAAACGTCATCAAAATCACACTCACAGAATTATATCATCAAGTGAGAAAGAGATAAAAATGGAGGGATTCAAGCACTTTCTCAGCTATATACTATACCAAGTGGTACGATTACAAAGATTAATAAAACAGAGGTCTCCATTGTGGGGAGATGGTAAGGACATGATTTCAAGTCACTGGAGTAACTCTCATGGTAGAGATATTCATGGATACAGGGTCTATATTTATATTTTAAATGGGGATTATGAATATTACAGTGGAAATGGACAGGAAAGCCCTCTACAAATGTTTCTTTGTACCTGATGCGTGAAGACATGTGGAAGGTTGGAGACTAGATGGTATGAAAACAAATGACCCAGAAAAAATTTTCATGAATACTTGAGCATTTACAATGAGCCTCAGAGGAGTCTATCAATAGGAGGAGCTGGGAGGACATCCTACTTTTCCAGTCATTCCACAGATGTGGACACTCTTGGAAGACAGAATTGACTGGACATCATTGCTCTGAGGCAGAAAAGTTGGAGCAGGAATGTCAAGGGGGTTACTTGCTCCCAGCCTCACTATGACAAAAAGCCACAGACTTGATCTTTTTTTTTTTTTTTTTGCCATTGAATTCTTTTTTTTTTAAATTTTTTAATCTTTATTGGCACATTACATATATGCATCATGATTGCACTCCATAATGGGGATTTGTACCAGTATAAGACACAACTTAATTCTCATTTTTTCCATAGCCCTACCCACCCTAACACCCCCCCATATACATAAAATTTGTTTCCTTAATTTTTTGTTACAATCTCATCATTTTTTCCCCTTCACCCTATTTTACACTGAGCATTTTCTATTTCACAATACATAACATACAATTCTAGGACTCAATTTACAACTTTATTTTCTCATACCAGAGAAAAGATGCTAATGACGTCCATGTGAGACGTTGCAAATCATTACAGTGATACACTGATGAGATGAAAGACGTCCATTTGCACTATGTTGAATTATACCTACATCAAACTGCACCGTGAATTTTACAGTCTTGCCTATAAATATCTTATAATCAGTACAAGTATGCTGCATTGTATTTTTGTGACATATATTAACTTTTATTCTATAAATATTCAAAATATGCCTCCCTCTACATGTTTTGGTAGATCTTTGTTTTAGTATAGTTTCCCTTCTATATTAGCATATATATGATATTTAACATATCAAATTCCTCCCAAAAAGATACTCATCTAGTTCAGAGTTTCCTTTTGTTACCGTGGGCTGGCTGGCTGGTCTTTCTAAGGTCCCTGTCTCAGGCATGAGTCAATACTAAGCACAAAGTAGTACTCCTAGTCGTGTATGGAATTGGATTATTTAGATCTTGCCCAACTGGAAGATGATGTTCTTTCTTCCAGTTCCGCAGTTTCCACCTGATGTGATCAAACTATTTCCAGCACAGACACAGTTTGTTTTTTATTATGGTGAACACTGATAAATCATTTCCAAAGAAAGAGAGAAAAAGACCATCTTGGGAAGTTGGTTGACTTCTAAGACATTTTCAGTGTTTCAACCTTTTTCATTTCATCCCACTTGCACCTGACCTTGCAAGACGTAGAATTTCTTTCTCCATCCCTTAAACCTGAGCAAAACCTACTACTTATTTTGGCCAGTAAAATGCAGCAGAAGTTATAAATGTGAGTTCCAGGACAAAGAGTCAGAGTCTGTCCTGCACACTCCTGGTCTCTCCAGAAACCCTGCCTCTGTAAGCCTGGACTACAGGGAGAGGAGAGAATCCCATTGCTCTGGCCAAGGCCATTTTGAGCCTGCAGCCAGTAAGCTCCTAAACATCGGAGAATGCTCACCTGATCAAGCAGTGCCACCCACTTGACTTATGGCCAACATAAAAGTAAGACCGACTGAGGCCCATCAGGTACCCACACAGCTGACCCATGGAGCTGGAAGAACACTTACTGAACCAGTGAAGTTGGGGAGACTGAAGGCAGAAATCAGGTTGGCTGGGCTGGAGTTCAACATAGCCAGTGTTATCCTGACTCCACCACCGGCCAAGCCAGTACTGCCTGCCTCTTCAATCAATCTACTATGACCCGCCTCTGTGCATGCTTCAACCAATCCGCAATCGACCCCACTTGTATGTTTACGCCCTCTACCATTTACTGTATAAATAAATGACTGTATTTTGCATTAAAGATGAAACAGTTCTCGAAACACTCCCCAGAGTCTGCGCGGTGACTCTGCGCACTCACCCTTCCAGTCTGGGTCTCTGAATTTTGATCCTCAGCCGCATATCACCCTTATGCCAAGATAACAACTGGAAGATGTTGTTCTTTCTTCCAGTTCCGCAGTTTCCACCAGCAGATGGTCACATGGCAATCATGAACTGATATATTTATAATTTATATATATATATAATGATATATACAATGTAACTATATATATAAAATGTAACTATATAATTTAAGATTATATATATATGATATATATAGTATAACTATATAAAATGTAACTATAATATATCATTATATATATCTACATTTTATAGATATATATAAAATGTAACTGAAAGTATCTAATACATTCATCAAAATTAATTTTGATCTGGCCTTTACTTAATCTAATGCTTCCTATCGCTAGTCAAAAGAAATTACGGAAGACATACACAGCCAGAGGAATACATTTTTCCACCTTTTATTTTCTTGTCATGACACTTAATAACATTAACATATGATACCTGGAAATTATCTTGTGTTTTTGTTCCCTAACAGATATTTGTGATCTTCCCTATGGCCAGGGATTACTGTGACAGATATGCTAGAATGCTTTAAAATACTCCAAGTTTGGGTTGAAAATTTGGCACTTTTCTAACAAAAGCAACACTTCTAACACAAGCAACACTTCTAGACCAAGATTTTTTTTTTTTAACAGCAACTGTGGGAAATGCTTTCTCACTTGGATCATGTTACTACGACAACAGTCCCATATGGCCCCTTAGCTCAAGTTCATTCTTTTAATTAGCAGACTAAGATTCCTCCTTCTCCTCCTCCTTCTTCTCCTCCTCCTCCATCATCTCCTCCAAGACAGTTTTCCAAACATCCCCGGTTCTTCTCTTGCCTTTGAGTGTTTGCACAATGCTAATAGGAATTTACTAATTAGAATATCCTGGGGTTTGGAGAGGACTTTTGTAATTTTGAGAAGGTATTTGTACATCAGCTTTTGCTGAGGCATTTTTTTCCCAAAGGGATAATCATGATACACGCTGATGTGACAACTCGCATTTCTGCCACAGGGAATGAAGAGCAGCCTCAGGGAAGTGGCCAGATATTGTTGTCCTTCTCTTCTGGGTGTCTCATGGAGATGTGAAAGAAAAATGGCACAAAGCAAACACCTTAGAACCCAGAAGGTTCATTTGGAAGAACTTCTTAGTATGGATTTTTCTGCCATTGTCTTTCTCCTCCCACACATATCTAATTCTTCTCTGTATCTACCTATGGAACCACTAAGAGACATAATTCCACTTAGGTACATAAATATTTATGACCCAATGTGCAGAACACTGCAATAATAAAATGTAGGAACACTTTTTAAAACATCAACAACTTTAATTTGATGTTAGCAATTAGAATTTTCAAAACACAGAGGCTATGAATATATGAGTACCGAAATTGATCTCCAACGAACCATCTTTCATAAGCATATGTATCATTTACGCTTTGTAAACATCAAAGGCCTTGGAAAGCAATTGCTCAACAAATAATTTTTAATACCACTTTCTCATTACAACAGCCCCAAATCATAAGGTAATACTCAACTAATGATTTCCTTCCTCAGGTCAGAATTTTAAATGAAACTTTCCCCATCAAAATTTTGCTCGAGATGTTGAAATTCGAATAATTTTATGCATAAGTACAGCCTTCAAAAAGTAATTGGTAATAAATGTAGTAAATGCTTTGCATTATTCCCAGCCTAATTTTCAAATTTGATTTTCCAGTGTAAAACTCAAGGCAAAACAATAACCAATCATCCAGCTAATTGCTGTGGAATACTAAGGCATCTTTCTACCAATTTATTCTGCAATATGGTTTGGTTTTATTTACCTCGGATACACTGAAATCATTACAACTTGTTTATCTTTATGAAAATGGTAAACAGTTTTAGGCTGGGAAGTGGATGATCAGATTTCTTTCGGCCTCTTTACAATATGATTGTCTTCTTCTCCCTATAGTTAATAAAATCTTTGCTGAGATAAAAAATCAGTAACCCCCAAACCTCGGAAATCAGACCACCTCACTGAGGTTGGCAGCCAACTTTCAGTCACAAGCTGATCTCTAAGAAGAAGAAAAAGACACCTTTAACTCAGTATTTATATTACTCCTTTGAAATTAATGAAACCCATCGCTTCTCGGCCTTTTGGCTAAGATCAAGTGAAATTAATGAAACTTGATCAATGAGATATTCTAACCTTGCTATAGTTTTTTTTTTTTTTAATCTCTTTTCCTTCGTCAAATGTTGAGATGGCACATTTGTAGTTTTCTTTAAAAATTTACTCCCCCCACAAAACTCCTCAAGGGCCTATTTCTGTTAAATGCAAATGAGGAAAAAATTTAGCTGTGTTTCCAGCTTAAGCTATTTTAAAACAGCAAATGCTTAATGAGCTCACCCAAGAGGCTGTGTATCAAACGGCTCTAGGCATTGTCAGTCATCAGGCCATGACTGGCTAAGGCATGTGTGATTTCCAAAGACTTAACGTACCACTGTCAATCTAGCACACGCTCCCTGAACCCCTTTCTGTCCAGGCAAACACTAGGAAACTTCTGCCTCCCAGTAGCTGCTGTGCTGTGAGGTTGTGAGATGACAACGGGTTTGTGATACCTGCGAGCACATGAAATAAGGGATCACCTGTGTGTTGGGTGAGGTGCTTACAGGTGATCAGCCCTCTGCAGAAGGGTGGTGCTCACTAACTCAACCTTCCACAGGTCTTCAATCAGCACCCAGAGTAGAGCGAGCATGCCAAATGGTCTCCAGAATCAGTCAGTCGGCAACTGTCAGATGTCCATCAGGTGCTAAGCATCCCTGTAGGGACCGCAGAGTCATGTAGAAGAGAAACAGACTTCTTGATCTGAGTCTAACTTCTAGTTGGCATGACAGACACTAGACACTTAAAAGAAGAAGAAAGGAGTCAACAGCGATGAATGTTAAAACAGAGAATTAAAACAGAGTCATGTCATAGGGCACCAATTCTCACAGAAGGATCCCTGCTCAGTAGCAACAGCAACCCCCAAGACCTCCTTAGAAAAACTGTCCCAGGCCTCACCCCACCTGCTGAATCAGAAACGGGGGCCAGGGCCAGAAAGCTGCTTGGACAAAGCCTGCAAGTGGTGAGTGCTTGGGACCGAGGGTCTGGGACACAGACACCCTAAGCAGTTCCCTTCGACAGATGGCGATGGCCTCTCAACACAAACAATCTACGAACTGAAAGCTGAGTTTAAAAAAGAAAGACAGCCTAGAAAGACAGAAGAGGCACATCCCAGGCAAGGAACCAAGCACTGAAAATTCTGGAACAGGAGCACAGGTGAGATGCGGGAAAAGCAGAAAGGCCAGGGGGGCTGGAGGAGGGAGCTGGAAGGGAAGATATGGAGGAAAATTTCTTTCCTGGCACGACTGGCCATGGAAGGGACTCTGGATTTGATTTCCCAGGGGATGAAATGCCTTGAAGAATATTAAACGGAAGGGCAGGGACTGAGAATATGATATAAGGAACTTAATGTTTTTGATGCACATATATTGTACATGTTCCATGTATAATACGTGCACATATCAGCAAATAAACACACACATTTCTTACTCTTCCTTTTCCCAATAAAGTACTGTGAATCTATTTTTTCTGCACCAAAACAAATTGATTTGTTAGTTTGACATAATTGGTTTAGAAATTGATTCGAAGCCACAATTTTCCACAGCTGAAGAAGTGAATCTACATTCCGGGAATATTATTCCTGTCTTGGGTCCCGATTTCTTTGCGTCTGCAGGCGGTCATAAATCTTGCCTGCCAGCATGCTACTCCCTCAGCTGCCAGCAAAATAGTCATTGTGGACAAAGAGAAAAGGGTAGTACCAAACCAAGGGAGAATAATGATGAGAAACCTTTTGATTTTGTTCATGCGACATTGTTTGTCTGCCCTAATGAATCCTAGG
This sequence comes from Petromus typicus, assembly GCA_004026965.1. Lineage (NCBI taxonomy): Eukaryota > Metazoa > Chordata > Mammalia > Rodentia > Petromuridae > Petromus > Petromus typicus. The sequence continues at coordinate 44,619 of PVIR01009959.1, forward strand.
TCTTCAGCTTTCAGGGAAAACAAAAATATCTGTACACATGCCATCAGCTTATTACCACTGCACTAAAAAAGCTGGAAAACACAAACATACAATCAGCCTAGTCCTCATTAATGCCAAAACAATCAAAAATTTATTTTCTGAAAGTTAATTCATGATGACCCTCAGCGTTCTTATTTTCCTGTGCCATCTGTAATTGTATTTTGTTAAAGTACTTGCTTTTCTTCTAAAACCCAATGTCTCTCACACCATAGAAAGCAGGAGCAGAGACAATTTATAACCCCAGAGATTCTAATTTTATTCGGATAGTTGCACTAATGAATAATTTACATACCCATGTTAATTAGATGGATTAATAATTTTTCTCATGTCACAAGATTATTATTAAGATAGTTCATCCTGAGGACTTCAGCCCATTTCTGCACCGCTTCCGCCAGCAGTGGACTGGAGATGCCATTAATTTGTACCTCTTATCTTCTTTCCAGATCTGACATCCATTAAAAATAAATTCCAATATACATTTTTTTCTCCCACACATTTGCATGTAAATTAGAGATTTCCTTTAGTAGTAGAAAATGTCTTTCTTTATATTCTAATTTACTGGCCTGTTAATAGGTTCCTGCATATTTGTTTTCCAATTCACAGCTCCTCTCATTAAAAGCAAAACCCTTAGAAGGCTATTTGGTTGGAGACAACCTTAGAGAAATTTGTAAAAATAGTGTATGTTTTTAAAAGATCATTTAATTTAATGGGAATAAACACATGAAAGTATTTCAAAATTTTCTGGTTTTAAGTTAAAAATGTTTTTAAAAAATGAAACCTTTTGACATGCAAACAAGTTCAATTATTGCTGTTAGCTACTTTCTACTTAGGACTACACTAATTTTTCACTAGTATTTTACATTGTCTCATACAATTATCCCAAGAAGGGCTCAGTGCATTAAGAACTATGCATCTATCAATCCTCATTTTCACATAACAAATGATTTCTTGGTTCTGCTATGGCACAACAACAACAGTCTCTGACTTAGAGCTGTTTACAAGCTAATTAAGGAGCTGCGATAATTCCTAAAAAGAAAATGGATAACGTGGTAGAGGGGGAAAAGCGCTATCAAAGACATAAGTCCTCTCCTGGCATTGAGTTCTGAGCATGGCTCATTATTAAAATCACCTGGGCAGTTTCCAGAAACAGGTCCCCCGGTAATGCCCTACAGAGGAATCCCCCTTCCCTAAATCTACTCAATCAGATTTTCTGGGAGTAAACCCAGGAAGCTATCCTTTTAAATAGTGACCAGATCATTCTAAGACATCCAATCCTTCTCTGGTCCATAGACACAGCTTTGCAATTCAGAGAAGGTAGAATTTCTCTCCCATCAGAGCTGATCAAGGAGGTCTTTGTAGAAAAGAGTGGATCAAAGGAGAGTCTTGGGCAGTATGGGGAGGCAGCAAGTAGTGAGGGGGACAACCAGGTGGGTGACCTGTCCGAGAACAGGCTACCTGCAGGCACACAACAGGACAGAGACAGCACTTAGCCATAGCTACGTTCCACGAGGCAACGGAAAGAGCCTGTGTGTTGTCCAGCTGGCAAATCCTTCAGCACCAAATACTGTGTGCAAGCAGCTAGAAAATATTTTAGAAATATTAAACACTGCTTCTCTACCCTACAAGCATTTTCTTTTTGCACCTTGACTCATCCAAATTTAATTTACTATGTAATTTGATTTATAAATTTAATTTACAAATTTAATTATTATCTCTGGTCAGTAAGACCAATCCTCATTTAAAAAAAAAAAAAAAACAACTAAAGCACTCAGTTAAAACATTGTGAGAATGTTTCAATATATTACTTATCATATATTCTAAATATATAACATTTTACCAAGTTTGCTATGTGACCTGAATTAAAAATAGAATTTTTTTTCATTTGATAAAGACAGAAGTGACAGAGATCTTAACAGGATTGTACTATGTAAAAATCCTTATTCATTTTCTTTATGAATTACATGATTGTTATGGTTTAGTTCTACAAGATTCCCCAAAGCCTCACATTTTAAGGTAAGGCAAGATCCGAAAAGGTGGATCACTGAATGTGTGACTTAGAAGGGTGTTTCTGGTCCCTAGCCCCTGTCTGTCTGTCTGTCTGTCTCTGCTTCCTGGCTACCATGCAGTGAACAGTTCTCTTCTACCAATGGCAAGCAGTTTCAACCTTGGAGCCAGCCAGCCACGGACCAAAACCATGAGTCAAAATAAACTTCTCCTTCACTCATGGGTGTTGGTGATATTGTCCCACCAATGGGAAAGTGACTACTAACAATGATTCAATATACATTTATTATTTTTTAAATTGCACGTTGAACAATAACCTAAAGGTCAGAACCTGAGTTACATGTTGCCTTTTCATGGTGAACAAGGTTTACAAAGAGCAGTGACAAAGATACCCAAATAATCTTGATATTCATTTTTGGACTCAACTGTCAATTTTGCAAAAATGTTTTCAAGAACTGGTAAGTTTGACTCTTCCCCAATGTCCATTATTGTTGGAAATTAAATGACCGATGCCTTTTAGTTTTTAAACAAAGGAATGTATACATCCATGAAAACTCCAAATTTCAAAAAGGGTATTATTCTACTATATAGAACGTTTGTTTCCATGTTTTTATTCTTAAGGACATGAATATGTTCTCTCATCCACTCACCCACAGACCCTTTGTTAACAAAGTCTCTTTCCAACGATATAGGTTTCTTTTGAAAATCATGTTACTTCCTGCTGTTAAAGCACCATGTTAACCTTGCATGGAACTTTGCCACTGCTGTAGTTTGGGTGTCAATGTACCCAGAGGCCCACATGCTGTTCGGGTGTGGTGGAGCCTCTGAAGTGCAGTCTTGTGGGATCCTGTAGGGATCATAGTCGCATCCACTGAGGATACTGTGGGCTCCAGCTTGGTTCTCTGCTGGGTATACATCCTGAGGCCTTCACACAGAGGTACAACCTCAGTCCTCTTTTATTTTTTATTTTGAGACAGTATCTCACTAAGTCACTAGGTTGCCCAGGCGGGGCTTGAACTTGCTACACTCTGCCTCAGTCTTCTACAGTGCAGAGAATACAGGCGTGAGCCACTGTACCTGGCTCCTCCTCCTCTTTTTGTTCCCTGGCAAATGCTGACCGAGCAGTCTCTCTGTGCCCTGCGCATGCTCTCTGTGACGTATATCCTCACCACAGTCCCTGAACAGCAGGGCTGAGGGTTCCCACAATGCAAGCTCCAAAACTGCTGGCAAAAAGAAATCTTTTCCCTGGGAGTTAATCACATCAGGCATTTCACCTCAGTGATAGAAACCTGCCTAATAAACCCAGAGAACCACCCCCCCAAAAAGCTTAATTCGAGGCAGAACATTCTCCCAGATCACTTTTAACCTTCAAATATAGCTGAGGAATAGTTGATTCTAAGAAGACAAGTGATGTTGCACTAGCATTTGTTTGCTACTTTTTGTACTTAGATTGTTAGTGCTGTCGTGTCATTTTTGTAGCTGACATATAAAGGCTGTACATGTTTATGGGTAGCTTGTGAGGTGTTGATATATGTATGCATAATGTAATGTTAAAATCGGGGTGAATATCAAATATCATTTTTCTTTATTAATAGAGCTTATTGATACATTTTGATGTGCACTATGATCACATTTCAACATCGAGAATCTGCACCTGTATATATCTTGATTCTCAATTTTTCCCATTCCCTACCCTACTTGGCACCCTATCCTTGCTATAAACATAAACTTTGTTTCCATTGTTTCTATCATCAAATTTTTCTTCTCCTTCTTTACTTACAAATGAAATTTCCCTTTTCCTTCTTTCCCTTTTCCCTTTGCAAATTTTCTTCCTATTTCACTAAACCATTTATTTATGGGAAAAACATTCAAATTCCTTGTGTCTCACTCTTTTGAATAGACAGCATATTATTTAAAATTGCCTTATTATTGCTATTTTCAAAATGCATTTTCTTTTCTGGAAATGTATTCATTCTTTTGCATGTTTAGTTTGCAGTGGATTGCTACGCTGCATTAACTAATGATCAGCACGGAAGGCCCCGCTGAAGAGTCGGCATCATTCTGGGTGTGGAAGACCCACTCGAGGATTGTGGCCAGCAGCATGGAAAGAGAACCAGAGGCGAGATGGTTGGTGTTGATTTTCATGGAGAAGCTGGCTGCATGTGGGTTTTCTGATGCCAACTTGGCTGTTCTCTCATTGTCAGAGGAGTTCAGGTCCTCGCTGTCCCTGGGAATGGCTGCTGTTCTCATCAAGGGAGCTCTGATTTTTGCCATGAGTATCGCTTGCTGGTTCCAGTGTAGACCCCTCACCCTGCGGACACAGGTTTTCCGGCTTCACCACTGGCCTTTGGTAGCCTTCCCAGTGCAGATCCTCAATACAGACAAGCATGTGAAACTGCCTTGGACCCCAGGCCTCCAGCTGGACTTATAGGAGAGGGACATGGCTGCGGGATCCAGGCTCTCGGCTGGATCTGCCTGGGCAAGTAGAGCTCCGGCCCTCCTCTGCATTTGACTTTGTGGGTGAGTATCACAAAAGAACCCTATGAATTATATGTTCTGTATTAAATTTATTTCTCTTGTAAAGCCTGACTATAACAGTTGCACTGTGTGTAACCCAGGGCACAATACACATGTGACCTACCACACAGTGCACTGGGATCCGCCATGCAGTGCACAGGGAGGCCGTGAGTCCAAGCAGCTCCGATCACGTCTGTGTTGAGCAATTCTTCCTCTCCCCACACTTCACAGGGAGCGCTTGAGGAGCATCATGCAGGCCAACCACTAAGCAGGAGCTCCAATTATAGAATAATTCCTGGGAAAGGTCAATTGCTTCCTTGTTTTATATAAATGAGCAATAAATGCTGCATGGTTTTGCTTCCTGTCCTCCTTGGTCTTCCTCCATCCCCAGCACAATGCTGTGTGTATCCTCTACTCTAGAAACGCCCAATCCAGGTGGCACAAGGATGGGCAACAGAAACCAGAGGAAACAGTCACCTCTTCCTGGGTGGTCAGTTTCAGAAGCCTCATCCTTGGCAGGTGGTGGGCTCCAAGTTAAGTACCGCAGACCTGGGGAAGCAGAGGACTGGTAAAGGGACTGCTTTCCTTCCCCTCCAAGGACCAAGGTTCACAGGTCAGGAAGAGAGAAGCACAGCACTGCGGAGAAGGCAGACTCTGGGTGTCCTGGAACAAAGCCATGAGCACTGCTCCCAGGGGGACAGTGGTGTCGGTGAGAAGACAGAACCCGGGCCTACGAGACATTATTTCCACTCAGGCGGGGACTGCAAGACGTGATCTTCGACCAGGATGCCACCTCTCCTGCATTTGGGAAGCTGCACACTTTCCTGGATTTCCCAGAACCTCCTTTAAAGTTGCACTAGAAATCTAATGGAACTCCTTTCATATAATCCACATCAAAGCCCAGGATTTGGAAAGTATTTCTTCAACTTAAATGAAGGAAGACATTTCCATGGGTCTTCACAATATATGAGATGGATCAAATAAAAAAACTATGCCTAAGTTTAATAACTTGGATTTTGTTTTTAGTTTTGGTTACTAGATCTGCAGGTTGAACCTAATGGTGCTGTACCACTGAGCTATGTCCCCAGCTTTTTTATTTTTTATTTTGAGACACAGTCCCATGAAGTCCCCAGGCTAGGCTCCAACCTAGAACCCTCCTGCACAAAGATTAAATAAAGGTGAGCACGTCCAGGCCCAGCAGTTATTAGGATTTCTAAGACTCTAAATACAGAGAATCTACAGCATAGGAAAATACACAATAAGAACGACTGATCCTTTTATGCAGAATGAAATACTGTGGGAGTTTTGTTCATCAAGTTTGGTTTTTTCTGCAATGCAGAGGACAGAACTCAGGACCTCAGGCATCTTACGCACATGCCCTCTCTCTGAACTCACTCTAAGCCCAAACTGGGTTTTATTTTTAAATTTACAATCGAAATGGAAAGTAACTGATGCTGGGCTGAGAGCTTTACTATGGACTTTTTTCTTTTGGTCTAAAAAATAATTTAAAAAATGATTACTCACGTTTATTCCATTAGCAATATATACATACGATGCGTCTTTGTTTATTGATCCTTCAGAAGCTGCAGAAGTGCTGTTTGCCTTGCTCTCCAGTTTTCTTTGCTATTCTATCCCAATGCACCCAAGCCAACTGGTAGTCAACAGTATCTGTCCCGTGTCACCTGTGCTTCCAACGTGGAAGGGTGTAGCTCAATGGAAATGAACTAACACAGGACAAATACACCCTGTACTGTACAGACAAATGGCGGCAGTGAGAAACCTTTAACACACCTTGTGCTTCGCAAGATCATTCGAATGGCCTCGCTGCAGAGCTGTTTTGTAACTGCTGCTGCTTTGCATTGTTGGGGAACAGCACACCAGGGAGGGAAGATGAACACCGTCGGGCCTGATTTCCAAAAGCACATGATCATCGCGGCTGAGGTTATGCCAAACACTCATTTCTTCTGAGGTGA
>PVIR01009960.1:0-51481 GCA_004026965.1 Petromus typicus
AGGCTGTAGGCCCTGTTCAGCTGCAATGGTAGGGGCTGATGTTCCAAAAGGCCCACTTACTCACCAATACAAGGTGACTGGATGTGCTTCTGCAGTTGCTGTGGAGAAAGTCAGACTCTGACCTGCTAACCTCAGTCCCTGGGGGCTCTTCTGGCATAGGCCTGGAATCCAGTAAGCGCTAACCCTGGTGCAGATTCGGTGATGCAGATATGGTGGCACATTCACCATTTCCCAAACCACCCGCTGCTAAACTAGTTCCTGGGCACTCTTCCGGCGTGGGCCTGGAGGCCAGTAAGCTCCAACCCTGGCGCAGATTCGGTGACGCAGATTCAGTAGTGCATTCGCTGTTTCCTGAGCTACCTGCTGCTAAACTCAGTCCCTGGGCGTGGGCCTGGAGGCCAGTAAGCTCCAACGCCGGTGCAGATTTGGTGCACAGTCGCTGTTTCCCGAGCCACCCGCTGCTAACTTCAGTCCCTGGGCGCTCTTCCGGCATGGGCCTGATGCCAGTTTTTAAAGATCATTTCATGCTTTGTGTTTGTACTTTGGCTCACTTGTGTTTGTTTATTGTTTTTACCGAAATGGGCCAATTCTAATTTGGGAGGCACAAGGTCCATGACCTTAACTCTTAGAGGGATTTTGTTGTGGGCATGAGTTATAGGTGAGTGCTGTGAGCAGTTAGGTGCTGGCGTAGCTTACACAAGGCTTGAGTTTTGAGTCCCATCACTTGAAAAAAGTTATAATTTCCTCTGGAAACCAAAGGGTTTAGCATTAGGCTTAGTGAACACTATGTGAACCGTTATATTAATACAACAACCTTTGTTTCTGTTCTGTTAAACTGCTGTACACAACTGGGAGGAATTTCCACCTATAGACCAGAGGTCAGGCTCACCACTCTGTCATCCTAAGGAGACTGTGGGGTACACACGTCAGAGTAGGTGATGTGGACTGTGAGGTCCTGTAGGCAAGGAGGGTACTTATCCTGTGCCCTGCACCTCCGAATTATGAGGAGATAGCCTCAGGAGCCATTTTGGGGCAAAAAAGAGGTTCATGGAGTAGAAGTAGACCATCAAAGATCAGTGTTGGTGCCCTTCCTCATTTGATGTGGCTTTCCATGAACAATAATTATTATTTATTCTATTTTTAAATTTTTTTTAAGTTTTTTGAGACAAGGTCTCACTTTGTAGCTCAAGCTGGTCCTGAACTCAGCCTGGGTCATAGAAATCTTCCTGCCTCTACCTCCCCAGTGAGTGCTGCGATTATAGGCTTGAGCCACCATGCCCAGCGTTACCAGGGATGAACCCAGGACCTTGCACTTGCAAGGCAGGCACAGGAACCATTGAGTTAAATCCCCAGGCCGGTATTTGTTATTTTTTCTAAACAATTTAAAGAGAATAGAAAAGACTAGTGAAAAAATTGGGACAGTAGGTCTCTGCAGTTTCTGCTCCCACTGGAAGCCTCTAAATGGCTTTGCCTGGTTGTTTGCACTGTCTGACAGTGTAATTACCTTGTACAGAGAAGCTGGGGAGCAGAGGCTTCACACCTGCTTCCTCTAATGAAGAAGAGGAAAGGGGAGATCTCAGCGCTAGACAAACCTTCAGGCAGCTTCCCCCAGGCAACTCCTTCCTCCTTGTTGACAGGGGCTGATGGGAACTCTGCTCTGGGTAAGGAAGCAGGCTGGGCTTCAGAGGCGGGTGAGCTCGGTCTTCTGCACCAGGGAGCCTCGTTTGGAAGATGTTCGGCTTTCGCTTTTTAAATTTCATGCCACTTCAAAGTGCTCACTGTTGTCCTGGCTGGAATGCTGAATCTAGAGGGGAGGCAATAATTGACTTAAGAAAATAAACCACATGACTAGAGGTAAAAGCAAAGCATAACTTACCAGAACAGCAGAAAGGAAAGCCCTGCAGATACTTTGTTCCTGGCTCGGAGTGCCAGCTGCGGTGTCCTGCTTTCCCGCATGAGTCATCCTCGGAGGGTCCTTTGAGTCTGCTGCTTAGAAATGCCATCCCAGAGCTTTGTGCAGAACTGATGTCTTCATCCAGCTCAGAGGCAGGTTTTCCTTGACCAGGACCATACTCGGGTCTGAGTCATGCTATTGTCTTTTCTCAATTTTCTGGAACCTTTCAGTCTGGCCCATCTGTATTATGTGCATTCTTCACAAGGTGAGATATGGCTTATAATGACAGAAATTCTGTGCACATCTGTAACTATCATGGTAATCATACATTTCTTCTTCTTTTTTGGGGGGGAAAAATACACCAGGTAAATACTTCACAGGATAGTCTGGTTTATGGTCAATATGCCATACATACAAATAATCTCTTTCCTATACATCTCTGTGTGTGCGTGTTTGTGTATTTTTCTTAATAAAGTTCTATATACATATTATCTCTTTAGGCTCTTATAATCATTTTGAGACTTAGGATGGCAGAAATTATCTTTATTATTGTGCTGAGAAACTTCCTGCATCTGTAAGGCAAGGTCAGTAGTCCTATCTTGACTAGTGGAGTGAAAGTCTGTTTCTTCTTTAGTCTTGGGACTTTTACCCTATACTATTTTATTTTGTTTTTGAAGTTTGGAGTATTTTTTTTTTTTTTTGAGGTAAAGAGAAACTCAAGCAATTGCTTCAAGTATATAGTACTGTTAAAGAAGTCAATTAGAAACAATAAATATTTATTAATTGAATTAGTGAATCAGAAAAATAACTTAGACCATCTTGGTTTTGTTTGCAAGCTTTTCGGTAAAAGCTTTTAAGTTTGTAAGCTTTCCACCGCAGAAAGTTAAATTGAACGCAATGGAGAATGCATACATGACAGAAACCACCACAGATCTTTCACAAACTCTGGGTCCGCTGGAGACTGACGGAATTCACAGTGAGCTGTTTTGTTATTTTCTCGCTGTTTTCCCCCCCCATTTTCTTACAAAGCAGAGGGAGAAACACTCAGACACTCTACTTCATTTATTTTTTGTTTCCTCATCACCTCCTTAGAGATCCCTACTGCACTCATTGGCAGTTAGAAGATGTAAGTCTCTCGGTAGGAGTTCCTGATTGAAGAGAGATGTTGCTCTAAGCAGCTCGTCTTGTAACGTGCTTGTAAAGGATTCATGAGGTCAGCGCTGGCGGGTGACCCCCACCCTGATCTCTAACCAGAAGCAAGACCAGCTTGCTGGCATAGAATTGTGGTTATAAATTCTGATGGAGGGAAGTAGGTCTTGTTTTGTAGAACTCGTAGGAGCAGCATTCATGTGATAGACTCTGAGCGTGAGTGAATAAAACCTGCTACTCAGCCCTGGGGGGACTGCGTGGACATTTTTTCCCCTAAGACTAGTGACAGCATCAGATATGATCTCTTCAGCTCTCCCCACCTGTCATCGTGACAGCTCAAAAGAGCTGGCAAGTTTTTCTTTTAGCTAACAGTGTTGATGCTCATCATCATGACTGAAGAGAGGGAGGATGACATCATTCTTTTCCTCTTAAGTGGAGGAGATTAAAATTCTTTCAAGTCACTACAGAAGTGGCTCTTGGCTTAACTTTCTGTTAAGATGATAACTTATCATCTCAAAGATGGTAACTTATTAGCCTTCTTTTCTTGTCTCTGCCAAGGCCACGGGGACCTTCTGTCTCAGGAAGTTCCTTCTCCCTGGGACACTGTGATGCGAAGTTTGACAGGCCCAGGAAAAACGATGGGAGACTCCAGGCTGCCAGTCAGCACACCTCACATGTCTGCATTTGATTACAACCAGCTCACCTGGTTCCTATCAACCGATTCATTCTTTCTGCAAGGATCTCGATGTTGGAGATCTGAGAGTAAACAGGAACTGTAGCCTCACAGAGAGAGCAAGAGAACAGACCGGAGCAAATGTCAGGTGGTAAATGTTACAAAAGCAGTAAGGCAGACACAGGGTGCTGGGGATTCTCTGGTGAGGCAACATTTGCGCGGAGACTTGGAGAGAGGCAAAAGGAGACCCAGAAAGGGAGAGTGAGTTTCACACTTAGGAGGAGCAAGGACAGACTCCCAGAGTGGAGCTCATCACAGTGTGGAGCTATGGAGGGGAGTGGGGCGGGTTTGGAATGGTGCTGGAGATGTGACTGAGGCACAGGAGACTAGTTGAAGAAGGAAATCATCATCAGGTGGACATTACTTTCCAAGCATTGCAAGGGTTTGGGACTTTACTCTGAGTGAAAAGGGGGTTGTGTTAGGGAACTTTGAGAAGCAGCCGGGAATGACATGACCGGGAAACGAATGACGTCATTTGGTCACGTGACATGACATATCTTTCACAGTTGTACTCCTGTGGTTTGCTCAGAGAGACTATGAGCCCTCTGGGGACTAGCGCTGGCCTGTGGCTATGCAGGTACTCTAGGTTTTGGTGTGGACTAGGTCTCAGTTGGCAGTGTCTCCACACACTGGTGCGTAGATGCGCTCTTTAGAGCTGCCAAACACCTGTGCCATCTTTGACATCCTTCAGAAATGTCATCTACCTAGTGGAAATCAGTTCCCAGAACGTTCATCTCATGGAATTGATATTTTTACCTTTGGAGAATCACTGTTATTTCTGTGCCCTTGGTACTAACTATGAAAGTAAGTCCTTTTAAAAAGAAATCCAGTTAGACTTGAGAGAAAATGATTGAGTTATTTTACTTGTCATTGTTCAAATGACACTTGTGTCTATCTGTACCTTTTCCAAATTTTAAAGCAAATAAAATTAAAGAGAGCCACTTTGGGCTAGTTAAACTGTGACAGTACTGGACAATGGTAATCTTAAAATAGCTCATTTTTTAGACTGCTAATTTGATTAAAATTTCTTTTTATTTATTTGGGCAAAGACTTAGCAAATAAGATTTGGAAAAATTAAAAAAGTTCTTTGGGATAAGTTTTACTTGAAGTTCAAAGATAACGTGACTTGTGAAGGACCTTCTCTTATAAAGCTTGCCTTAGATCTGGAGACAGAACGCTAAGTCAAGCAGCATCTCTGGGAGGGAAGACAAGAAAAATCTGCCTTTAAGTGAAAAGTATGTTTCAATAGGATCAATTCTACTCTAACATCTTTCACAGTTTGATGTGCTCATGTGTCACCCAAGGATCTGTCATATTACCGATTCTGTCCCAATGGGTCTAGTTTGGGACTTGAGACCTGCTTCTAGCAGGTTCTTAACGAACATGCTGTGGGTCTGCTCACCCTGTTCTGAGTGGCCAGGTCCTAGAAGAGAGCTTCTTACTTGTACAGAGAGTTCGCTTAATCTCTAGGAAATGTGGATCGTGTAACTATTTAATACTAATGAACAAGGCCTGGGGAAGAACAGGGAGGGAGTTGGATATGAGGACTACACTCTTTACAAGACAGAGCAGCAGCAGCAGCAGCCTGTGTGTGTGTGTGTGTGCGCGTGCATGCGTGTGTGTGTGTGTGAGTGTGTGTGTGAAGGATGACACTAGATGCACGGATGTCTAGCTGTCAGGACCTGAGCACATTGAATTCTATACTGACCTAGAATATTTGACAGCCTTGAGAAAATAAATATTAAATGACATGGAATGAGATGGCCATGGTGAAAATCAAGGATATAGTGCCTAGCCATGGAAATAAACACAGGAAGCCATTTAAAAGAAATAAAATAATGTAAAGATTTTAATATTTTGCTGTTGCTTGAGCACAGACATTATAGTGATTAAAATGATTTCATTTTTCTGTATGTTCTCCCGTGTTTCTGTCTCCTCTGTCTCTGTCTCTCCCCTCTGCCTTTCCTTCTCTCTCTGATACAAAGCAGTTAAACTTAGACACTTGATGATGAGGCCAGATGAGGATTTAAACTTAGATGAGGCCAGAGGAGGATTTAAACTTAGATGAGGCCAGAGGAGGATTTAAACTTTGGCTTCAAATGTTAACACCATGATCCCCGACATGTGATTTATAGTCTAATGTTCTCCCAGAGTTTATAGAAAATTATGAGTGACTCTGTCTAAAATACTGAGTGTACTTCTGATCTCAGGCACTTAGGAGCTGGAATCTGGGTCTGTGGGAGACAAAGTCCTCAGGGGTCGAGTCTTCAAAACAGGAGGAGTGGCGAGAGCAAGCTGCTGTGCTGTGGTTACGGGCACAGGAGCTCTGCTGAGCATGGAGTTAGATTTCTTTTGAGACAGCAAGAACCAGTAGGGTTCAGAGGTCAAGGTTCAAAGTTCAGGGAGAGAATTGTGATCAGTGCCAAAGGCAAAACTATACCTAGTCTTCCTTTGCTCCGAGTTGGCTTTTCAGGACTTTGAAACCTTAACTGTTGGGCTCAAGAATTTACAGGGTAAAAACAAACAACTAAGGAAAGATGCAACCTATGTCATCTAATATAATGGCAACCATGTGAAGAGCAAGTAAGCAAAGGAGAATGAGGAAGATGTGAAGACTTCAGGGACACCGAGGCTGGAGCACAGATTCTAAGTAAAAAGCATGGAGAAAATCTGATCTGAGTAGAGGGAATAATTCAAAACTACTGTCTACTAATCAAACAATTATAAAATCTGGGAAACTTATAAGAACTAAGGAGAAAAAACTGGTAGAAAAATAAATAAGGAATATCAGCAATTGATTCTGATAGTGGAAGTACTTGATATCTAACTGACCAGAAGAATTTCATTTCAGATCTCATCCTGGAGGGGGATGATCACAAGACAGGTGAACTGAGGGACAGGCTGCGGCAGGTACAACTGAAGATGGGCCACTAACAGTACAAGACTGAGTGGTCTTAGCTGTCAACAGTGAGATTCTGTCGCTCTGTCAGATGATGGTGGTCAGGCTGCTTCTTTCCGTAGTCTGACACACAGCTTAGCCCTCGAATCCCATGCTGGCATTAGTAGTTTGTAAGTCCCGAGTACGGAGTTATTTTGGTTATCTGTGCTGATTTCACAAAGGGTTGTAGAGAAGAAGAAGATGCAGGAGGAGGAGCGCAAAGAAGGAAAAATGAAGAAGAAAGTCAAAATGAAAAGAGAGATGAGAAGTGTCACAGTTGAGGACTGTGGCTAAGTTATCAAGGCTTTCCCTTCTTACAGGAGGCCGTAGAATCAGTAACTGCCACCAGTAACTACATGTTCTCAAACTGTGTTGACTGGAGGGATATTACCTGTCTCTGTGTCTCTGTGTCTCTGTGTCTCTGTCTTTCTGTCTCTCTGTTCTCTCTCGCTCCTATTTACTAGCTCCTTCTTTCCCTCCTGAGAAATCAGTTTCTTAAGTAAGACAGATTTCTCAGCCTGAGGAAGAAGGGGATTTCTTTCCCCCTGACCACATTAAGTTAAATGGCATGTTTTAGGTACACTTTATGATCACATTCATCATTGGGAATTTGTTCTTATTTTTTTCCCATTCCCTACCATTTCTTCCACTCTTCTCTGTTTACAAAAAGAGACATTTTTCAGTTTTCCCAAGTGGCATACACATGGAAGACAGTTGAGAAAACATCAATTGAAGAAAGTATTGCAGAACAATGTTTATTCAAGCCTGAAAGTATATCAGGTACTTTATAAAGTAGGGAGACAAGTGTGGTCCCTGAAGATGTAACTTGTGAACGTGAGAACTGATGGAGAAGAGCGAATTTACTATCTGCCAGAAAGCAGCAGGGTAGAGAACAAGGGAGGCGAGACACTGGGAGAGGGCACTGAGCTTTGTGCTGAGTTCCTGCTTGGGGTTTTGGGAGATTACCAATCACTTTGTGGTGTTGTGCAGTGTTACTAGTTTTGGAGGTTCATGAAACATCGTTCTCCAGTTGCCTCAAACTACAGCTGTTTATTTTCATCAAAACAACTTTAGGCACACGTTTATGAGTCTTGAGTGGCTGATGTATTAGTTAAAACTTTTGATTGCAAGTTACAGAAGTAAACTTTAATTAGAAAAAAAAGGAGAATCTAAACTACGAAAGCCCTGGGGAACCTCAGGACAAGAAGTCCGCTGGGCCCGGGTCTAGGCTCAGTTTGCAAAGCCGCAGTCCTGTGCCACTTCTCCACATACTCTGCCGTGCCCTTCACAAACCTGCCTTCTAAACTAAATCAAGGCTTCTCACAACTTGCCATTGACATTGAATTTCAGTCTCCTAGAGTAACCTGTAGAGTAACTGATGTTCCTGCCTCACCTGGGGGAGACTGTGCCCGCTGCTCAGCCCACTCCGCCATACATGATTGGACGTGAGCCCCTGAGTCTATCTGTGTTGTGTGGGGCAAGGAACAGCTTTCACACAAAGGAAATGGTCACAGGCTTGCTGGATGTGCAGAGGTCACCTTGCTGACCATGCCTAGAGAGCTGCTGGGCACACGGAGCCTGCCAACAAATATGTATCAAGTGACACAGCGTCGCCCAGTGCACCGTCAAGGGTGGGAAGACGTGTTTAGCTGTATGCAAGAAGGTTTTTTGCATTATGACTGTCATGATAATAAATTTATTTATTTTGTGGTGCTGGCAATCAAACACAGGGCTCCCTGCCCGAAGGTACGTCTGTATAATTTGCTGGCTATTATTGTAAAGCAACTAATCAACTATAATCAGTTAACAATTACTGTAATTAACTGCACATTGAAGTTGTTTGAAAAAAATTATTTTTCCAGTGTTTTTTAAAACATTTGTAAAATTTTCTTAAAATTTAAAAGTTATATTTTTGTGCAAATATTTGGATTGGTTAAGAATGCTCATATTTATTCAATTTAATAATATTTGTTTCTTTCTTTTAAAAATTATGATTGGTGAAGACTAAGCCTGGAGTAATTCGTCCTGTACCTATAAAATCCAAAATATTACTGAAAAAAGAGGAAGAAGTCTATGAACCCAACCCTTTCAGCAAATATTTGGATGATAACAATGGTCTCTTCACTGAACAGGTGAGTAGATATTGTCATTTTGATAGATGACTATCTAAAGTGTAAGCATCTATTAGTATACTGCATACAAGACATGTGTTTTGGTTAGGATATCTTTCCCTTCTTTACTTAACCTTTCCCCTTTTCCCTTTAAATATTCTCTTACTATTTTATAATAGCTATCATATATTTTAGAACTTATTTACACCTTCAGTTCCTCCTACCAAATAAAAGATACAGTATTTACACATCTGTGTCCTATTCATTTCACTTACGAGTATGTCCTGAAGGTACATGCATTTGAGTACAAAGGAATAAAATTAATCATTCTTTATGGCAGAGTAATATTCTATTTTTATTTTTAAAAACCACATCTTCTTTATCCAGTCTTCCGTTGATGGGCATTTGGATTGTTTCCAAGATTTAGCTATCACAAACTGAGCTGCTGTAAACATGAGTGCACATTGCTACTGTGATATGAATCTTTTAATTCTTTTGTGTATATACCTAGCAGGGGAATCGCAGGTGCAAATGGGACCTCCAATCTCTGATTAGTCTCTTATTAAATCACAGGTTGCATTGATCACATAGGTACTGTATCTTCATTTCTAAGATCCTGCTTTTGTTGGAAGACATGAAGGGTTTCAGCTTTGATGGAGCAGAAATTCCTGACATTCTTTAAGAAGTTCATTATAAATACCTTCTCACAACTTCCTATGTATTTTATTTATGAAACAGAGATGAAATGAAGTAGGTGACACAGGTACTCAGGAAGCTGAGACAGGAGGGTCATTTGAGTTCATGAATTGAAGACTAGCCTGGAAAACATAGCCAGATCCTGTCTCTAAATCAGTCTGTCAGTCAATCAATCAAACAATCAAAATGGAGATGAAAATATTTTCCATTTTTTGTATATTTCTTGAAACTGCTATGATTTTTGATGTCTCATTTTTTAAAGAATGAACTAACATTATTAAAAGGATAACTAGAGGCCATTGTGCAACAAAACCTAGTCCTCAGATGAAATTAGAGACACCTTACTGATACATAAATTATCTTCCTCAGTTACCAAACAGCAGAAATAGGAATTTCTGTTAGCAAATCATGTTTCATCATCAATAAAGCACTGAGAAATATTTATTGCTTACGTGGCACTGATATTTTGGACACTCGATGTGAAGTTTTAGACAGTTGGGCTCAGTATAAAAAGCTTGTAGAAATAGCTCAATGTATTTATTTGAACAGTATACTACCAACACTTAAAATAAATTTCATATATTATTCACATAACTTATATTCCTCAAAATATGATCTAATTTATAATTCAGTAGTTTTATTCTCTTCTGTGCTTTTAAATTTGTGCAGGTTAGTTCAAGCAAATATCCTTCTAAACGTCGTTAAGCTACCTTGATTTACCACCATTTGTGGAGTGATAAATTACATTGTCAAGTGTAGGACATTCTTATCATTAAAATTTGCCCTTTTCATCACGTTCTCTGATTCTACAGATGGAAGCTCTGTTTGTACACAGTGCACATCTATTTAAGATAGTGTTTTGAAAATATCACCTGTTTTGCTAATATTATGGCAAGCATAATCTTACTGATAGTTTCTTTTAACCAAAGTATCTGTTTTTATCTTCCCTTGAGTGGGATAAATAAGGAGTCTGCAGACAGGAAGAATTGAAAACTGTCTCACACTATTTCAGAGCGAATCGTAAAACCCAAATCTTACACAGTGACTTTGTAAAAAAGGGAAAATTATGGTAGAACCTCAGGGCTCCATAAGCCCGGGAAACTGCAGACACCAGCGTCTCACATGTCATCTGTACACTGGGCTCTAACAGCCATGTATGTGTCCAGGATCTACAACGGGAGCAGATGCCAGACAGCTCACCAGTACGGACGCTGCGCTGTACATAGAACGTAAACTGAATAGTGGCAGCTCATGATGTCCTTGCTGCTTCACGGAGCGTCGCTAGAGAGCATGTTCCAGTCCAGTTCTAACTGCTGCTGTGTTCGTACTCTCCCGCCACAGAACAAATCGAATGGTTCCGAACTGGGTGGCTCTCACCCATCCATGTAATAGAAAATGTTTTAGCCAAAAGGTTGGGCCAAATTGCAGTCGCTCACAGTCACTAAGCCGCCACACACCGGGACAGTTTCACCCGGCAGGAGATGCTGAATGGGACTGTTAAATCGATATATTTTCCCTCGCAGATTCACTGCCATAAAATGTGATTTCAAAACTCTCTGTTACAAAATGTCAGATGCTAAAGATGATGAGATTAGACAGAGATATAGTTATTGTGGCTCCGGGAGGGAAAGCTGGTGGCTTTTTGAATGATTATGGACTGAACATTGGCTTGGGAACAGCCTCTTAGTACTAAAAGCAAAGTTTCAAACCAAATGCATGATCAAGTAATTGATTACTTATTATTTAACAACTTTTACATCAAAATGGCATAGGCCAGGAAGCATCATTCTATAGCAGATGGATTTTTTTTTAAACAGAAACCCTTCTGAATGAAGCTAAGCTTTTTCTGAAATTATTTTCAAGCCATCATTGTATCAATTTATGGTCCTTTAGAGTTACTACAAAACATTTTCAAAGTCTACCCTAAATATGTGGATTTTAAAAATTGATGTGCTTTGAAACATGTTTCTATTCATATTTAAGGGCAGAGTTGAAAGAAAATTAAAAGAATTGTTTGGGCAAATGAGCATGGAGACAGAACCCATAGAACCTTAGAAAATCAATTCATGCAGGAAAATAAAAGTACTAATGAGCAAAATGATTTTCAGTTTATTGTGGCTACTTGTCAGGCATGAGATACACTGAGAACTTTTGGATCATTTTGTGTATTAATTAGATAAAGGTAGTTTCTTCATCAATCATTCTCCTCTTAAGAAAGCAATCATTAACCTCAGGTTTATATATTATTATGCAAAATATTCTCTTTTTATGAAGTCTCCAGCCCACGGTATGCCCTATTTCACTACTTTCTTGCAGTCTCTGAGGATTTGAATAAGGATTGAAGGGACACTATTGTTTCATCTAATTTTACCAGAAATACTCATCTTTATTTTCCAGCCTTGTAGGAAATAATGGTTCTCAGCACACACGCCTCTTACATTTTACTTTCCTTCTAATTTGTATCAGCAGAGGAGAGAACATGTTTTATATCACATGCCCCTTTAGAGAGTTTCCTCCACACCACACACTGAGAACATGAAAACATAGTTAAAAGCAATTTCCTTCACTGTAAACTTTCCAGTCTTTTGCTCTGATTTTTCTTAGACAACTGACTACTTCCCTCCCCTACCAGATTCTCTGGCATGCAGTTTTGATGGTTCCGTGAGCGACTATCAGATTTGTATCCAGTGGGTTCATGAAATAATATTTCAACTCTGACTTTCACCGTCTTCCCTTGCACCACCTGGGTGCTGACACTTCAGGTGCACACCTGTCAGGGCTGAAATGCGCAGGGCCGCCTCTTTACACGGAATGGCTGCCACACAACGTCACTTCTTCAGGCTGTTCCAATTGATTCATTCTCTTGTGCCATCAACTTATCTGTTATCATTGTTGGTCTTTTACCAAACAAAATTTTCCAGGCAAAATGTTCAAGTGAAACTTCTTAGGTCTGGAAATTACTTAGTGGCCTACCGGACTGTTTTAAGGAATACAGAACTAAAATATCTTGGAGTGTTAACACTTCTCTGGAAAGCTCTGAGATTGGAGATTAGGCTTCAGGAAGTTTTACCATGCTGTTTTTCAAGTAATGCAACCCTTGGGATTGTTTTGCATCCTCTTCCTCGCTCACTTTCTCTCTCCCTCCCTTCCTCTGTCTTTCAGTATATGTGAGTTAGCAGACAATTCATCATCAGTAAGTCGTATAGGATATGTAACTGGTGGATGTGCAAAACTTGACCACATCTCAGTGAGCTGGGGATGAGGAAAGTCTGCAAGCTCTGTGCAGAGGTGTCTTCAGGGCGTTAGTGACTTCAGTCCTTCCTCCGTGTCCTGGGTCAGAGGGGCCTCATCACTGCTGTGTGCAGAGCACACTTTCATTTCAAACTAAAACCTTATCAGAACAAAATGTACAGATTCTCACAATATCCTTCTTATAATAACATTTTAAAGGAAAATGGTCAGTTCTGTAAAAATCATTACACTGTGGACGAGGTGGGGCATGCCTTTGCTCCCAGCACTCTGGGAGGCTGAGGCAGAGGGACTGAAGGTCTGAAAGCAGCCTGAGCAGTGTTACCACTTGGGGAGACCCTGTCTCAAAATGAAAGTAACCCGAGTGCAAAGACCCTGGGCTGTCTGTGCTTCTCACGCCTTCCAAACCAAGCATTCGGTTCCTAAGTGGGATCCCACGTAAATTCTGCTTAGAGACTAGAAAGCTCAAGTTTGTTTTCTGGTGAGAGAATGATACATTCTTTCCAAGTCATGCTCAGCCTATGAGCAGAGATGTGCATGGTAATGACTGTCCTTGCCATGGTTTTCTCCTACAAGACCATGTTGGCTGGACCGGTGGTCCTGTCCGGTCACTGTGTCAATAATCCTCTTCACAGCTTCAGTTCTGCTGATGTAGTTTGGGATGTCATTATTAATAAGTAAACTTGGCAGTGCAGTTGGGGAGAAGCTGATGGATTTTCTGTCTTGTATATTTTCCTTGAATCATGAGAAGTAAAATCAAGGTAGGCTGCATAGAGGAAGACATAATAAAAATTGGACATATTTTTGAGTGTAAATTTGAAAACCATCATGTTTAATGCCTATTTCATAATCATTGGAGAGACTGGTAAATATCTTTAGATGTCTGTAAGATTTTCTGGGCTTTAACAGGAACCATAGACATCAGAAGACATGTAAGTTTAAAGGTGAATTATATGAAGAGAGTTGAAAGTTCTTTTTGTGCTACAAGAAAAATAACTTAAAGCAGATAATTTAGGAAAGAAATAATAAATCTGAATAAGGAGAGCAACTAAAAAGAATGCACAGGAGAAACAACTACAGGGGATGGTTGAACTATTTTTTGTAATAAAAGTCTGAAAATGGAATGTTAGGCTGTGGAGAATAAGAATCGAGCTATCGATAATATAAATACGGAGAAAAAAGAAAGTAGTATTAAAATGCAGAGATACACCGTTTCATTTTCAATGGCTATAAGGAAAGGAAGATCTGTAATAAGTTTGTAAGTTCAAAGTGTGTATTTTCATAAGTAAATTGGAAGGTTTTTTCAGAAGTAATGTTCTAATTCCCCAAATGCACATCCATAGTGAATTTAATCTACTGTAGTTCAGGTATCCAGATGCTTTATGGATCTTAATATTATTTGTTTAATGTAACTTTTTGCATAAGCAGACAACTATTGAGTGAGAAAAGAAGTAATTTAATAGCAAAAGGGCTTGTCAGTCATCTTTACCTAGTAAAATGTGGAGGCTCAGAATATTTTATCTGCTGAACAACAGCAAGTATGTGTGATACTTATTAAGTTACGTGGATTCAGAAGAGTTGTGCTCCCCTGCCTGTCGCTTAGGTTTCCGTGTGGCTGAGGACTGGCCCACTGTGGCTTCTGGGGCTCAGCCAGACCCAGCCCCCACCGGGCACCCTGTGTAGCAGGACCTCCCGGAAAGCTCCCTGGAATGATGGCCCCATGGCAGGAATGCGGGGGCTGAGTGGCCCTGGACTGGAACGTCTCTGGGGTCTACTACCATGACGAGGGTAGTTACCACTTCCCTCTGCGAGGAGCATTTTAGTTTGACCTGCGTTTCTTAGGATATAAGACTGCCATGTAATAGAAAAAAACTTAGAAAGTTGCTATGTTAAATCTTTGCATGTAAGTTGGCAAATTAGGTCATTTTTGAACGATATCTTCCTATCTTCTGCAAAGTGAAAATGTTATTACAGTGAGGGTGCGCTCATGTCATGAATCCTGTTGATTTTTTAAATCCATTGAAGCCCTTCTTGCTCTTTTATGTTCTTAATTAAATGATTCAAAACGCCAGTGTGAGAAGCCCTAGGTCTGGCGAGGTGGAACGTGTTCGCCTTCTGTTAGGTCAGAGTAATGATAAGTAACTACATGTCCATATTGCTTTTTGTTTCATTTTTTCAGTGATTTTATTGGTACATTTTATTTTTTAATTGAATTCTTTACTGGTACATTTTATGTACACATCATGATCACACTCAGCATTGGGAACTTATGCCAGTAAATGGCATGAGTTAATTCTCATTTTTACTTATTTCCCTGTTACCTTACAACTCCCCCACCTTGTATATACATATATTTTCTTTCTTTTTTTTAACATCATATTTTTCTTTTGCCTCATTACTTACCCCTAGCCTTTTCCTTTTGAATATTATCTATTTCACAATATCTATCATACACTCTAGAAGTCATTTACATTTTCAGATTATCATACAAGAAAAAAGATGATATTTTCACATCTGTGACTTTTTTATTTCACTTATAAGTGTGAACTCAAGGTATGTCTATTGGTGTATAAGTGACTCAAACATATCATTCTTTATGGCACAGTAATACACCATTGTATAAAAAAAAATCTTTATCCAATCTCCAGCTGAAGTCCGTATTGTTTTATGTTCTGCCCATTGTGTGTGTGTGTGTGTATGTGTGTGTATGTGTGTGTATGTATATGTGTGTGTGTATGTGTGTGTATGTGTGTATATATATGTGTGTGTGTGTGTGTGTGTATATGTGTGTGTGTATCTCTGTGTGTGTGTATATTATATGTGTGTGTATCTATGTGTGTGTGTGTATATTATATGTGTGTGTATCTGTGTGTGTGTGTGTATATTATATGTGTGTGTATCTGTGTGTGTGTGTGTGCACGCACATTGTCCACCTCTTGAGTGACTAGCTTGTGTGGGAAACCTTGGTTATTTTTGTGACTTCTTTCCTTTCAATATTACTTTTTATTCACATTCTATTTATATTGAGAAATGATCAATATCATTTATTACTACTCTTTCTTTCTAGTATCTGTTGTTTTCCTTTGCCATCAAAGAAACCTTGGGAAACAAATAATTTCTTCTAGAATTTATGTGTGTGTGGGTGTGTGCATATGTAAAAGACTTTAAAATTCACATAAATACCTACACATTCTTTTGTCTGTTTCACGTTTACAAACTTTCTATTTGTAGTACAAATATTCTGAATGTAAACATAAATAGGTAACCCAAAATTTAAATACAGACACTTTTCACAAGGGAAGTAATTCTTTTGTAGATGATTATTATTCTTTAGACTTACTCTCTTTTTTGTTTTCATATGCAGAAGAAACTCGCACTTCAATTCACTTGTTTAATAATCACAGACTGGGTCATAGTCCTGGAATAGTCCTTGGATTTTTTGCCATGTTAAGTCTCTCTGGAAAGTGACCTGGGATTGTGGCAAGCTGTTTCTAACAAATATAACATGGTTGCAGAATATCAACCTTTTCATTTAAATCTCTTATGAATATAAGGGACACAAAGAACAAAAATTCAGCATATTAAAATTGTAAGTTTGTTCTTAAAATAGGCCTTATTTTAACATGGTCAGTGTAAGCCCCGCATTAAATGCACTTCCATATAGAAATTTTGTAACCAGGAGGAAGCGCTTGCATCTCTCTGTCCCCCTTACCGGGGACTGCCTTGAACTCCAGAAGTCCCCAGACCAGCCTGGTGACGTGGGTACCGCGACCTCCCCGTCACCAGGCCTGGGTGACCCTTCTTCCCCCACTTTGCTGCCCTCTTTCAACCACAGTTCATGCCTTTTCACTCTGAACAACTGATAGCACTTGGAAACCCCAAATCTTTCTCTCTCAAAGTAGTACCCTAGCTACAGGTCCTCAAATCGACTTTGAAATGCAAAACCAACCAACCAACCAAAACAACGCAAACATTCCACCCCTAAACAAAACCTCATTCTCTTCTCCGCAGTTGTGCTTTAGCAGTCCCAGCTGGGGCAGCGAGATGGAGGAGTTCAGGCTGCGAGGGTGGCAGGACTGTGGGGAAGATGGGCAGCAGGGAGGTGGGCCTGCTCCGCACAGAGGGCACGGGGGTCGTGGGGGCGGCGTGGCCACTTTGCTTTGTGTCCCTCCTTTTCCCCTCTCTTGTTCATGTCCATCTGCTTAACACATGTGCCAGTGTCTATCATAGGCTTGAATGATTCCCAGGCAACAGAGCAGATGGTGTCTCTGCTCCCCAGCGCCCAGCTTCTAGTGAGTTCTGGATACTTCAGAGCTGGGTGTCTGCCCTTCAGCTGAGCCCTTCGGCCCAGGGCCCGTGTCATGTGACTATGAAGTGTCTCTTCTTTTTTCCTGAGTCTGCCACCCAGTAAGTTCGCACTGACCCTTGCTGTCTGCTCTGGAAACTTGCTATCAGACAACCATGTCCTGAAAAAGCACTAACTTATCTAAAGTCTACCTTGAAAATTGTGTTGTAATTACTAAAAAACTTCTTTCATAAAAAATTAGAAATAGTTAAACATATGCAAACTTTTCTCTTGCTACACAAGTTCAAATTATTTGGTTCAAATCAGGATTCTACATAGGCAAGTGCTGCTTTTAAATACCTTTGCTTAAAAATGCATGTGGACTCTTCAAAATTGGGGCTTGTAGCTAAGAAATTATGCCATTTGTTCAAAAGTAAGAGACCTAAATTTGCATCATCTTGATCTTAATAATATGCACAATTACAGTCTTATGTCTTATTAGTATTTTTGGTGCTCAGTGTTTGCAAAATATTAACATATCTTTGGATTCAGTAGTCATTCTTTAAGAATGCATTATAATTGTTCTTGACTTTATTATCAGAGTATTGCTTTACATTAAGACGGTGGTGGGAATGTTGTGATTCTCCCCGCCAATTATCTGAAGTCCCAACTAGCTAAAGAAAGTTGAAAATAATTGTTAACAAACTAAGTATAGCTTTACCAGCCATATGGGAAAGAAGAGAAGAGGGCTGGAGGTTGCAGTAGGTGCACCGAGGGGCACCCTGAGTTAGCAAAGGTGACTTGGACAGGTTGCCACGCACAGGATGAAGAGGGGGCAACCGTGAGATGAGTGCGGGTGTTCAGCTCCCCTTCTGCACCGTGGTGGGGTGGCTTTGCAGTGCTAGCAGGAGCACGAGAGAGTCTCAGATGAGCAGGCTTTGGTAAGAGGAGCCCAAAGTGCCCTCCAGTGCCCTCGGTGTGGCAGTGAAAGCAGTTTTCCTTGACCACTGAGTAGAAAGTGCCCCTTTTCTAGGATGGTGAAGGCATTGGATATGGCTGTAGCGTTGATTTTCTGGCGTCTCTGTCAATTAAGCAGAACTAAATTAATTTATTCCTTGTAAATGTATTTGTCTGCTAATTTTTCTCTAATGAACAGGCTAATACTTGCCTCATAAATTCTTCTTCTGAAGTTTTGCAAAGTATGGTACTATAATTAACAAATAATTCCTTTTTTAAAATTACACTTGTAAATAAAGCTTCAATATTTGGAAACTTTTGTTCTAAGTTTTTTTGTGTGTGTATGAAGAAGACAATCATCAGGAAAATGAAATGTAGTTTAGGACATTTTATGAGAAAGAGCTATTATCTAGCTAAATGACTATTTTATGATATCCATTCCTCCTTTAAAAATCAAACCATTAAAGGATTCATAGATAGTATGAGTTACTTTCCTTGTGCTCAGCAAAATCCCCAACACCTGCGACTTAAGGAAGACATGGTTTACTGCGGCTCAGGCCGTTGGTCCATGGCTGGCTGGCTCCAGCAGGCACACACGTTGGAAGGGTCGGGTGGAGGACATGGCTCATGTCATGGTGTGCATGGAGCAGAGACAGGGAGGAGCTAGCGAAGGAGGTGCGCCTTCCCCAGTGGACCGCAGTGACCGCCTCTTCCAGACAGCCCTGCCTCGCAGCAGTCAGAATCTTCCCGAAGCTCCACCCGAATTCCCCCAGACCCAGGTGGTTTGTCGTTGCCAGGGGTGTATGCTGCCAACAGAAGGTCCCTGTCTTGTTTCCTCTTGAGAAGCTGGAGACGGAGGCTATCTGCACACCAGATGAGGACAGGATTCCCTGTCCCTTGGGTAGCTGCACCCAGACACCTTCCTCCACAGAGGGCTGGTCAGTGGACAGTCTGCGTTACTGAGGAGGAAGTAAAAGCTACCCATCTTGTACCCGAACACTGAGACGCGAAGTAGATGCCATATGAAAGTCCCTTCCCTCATAGGAACCTGCTGAAAAAGACATCCCACCCAGGAAAGATCCAGGAACTGTGGAAATGAATCAATTTTAAAAGGGAAAAGACTTCTAGGTCGGGTACCAAATGAAACCAGTCTCTAACTTAAAATTCTTAAAATAGTGTTGAGATCAACTGAAAATAACAAAGTATTCCGAAAGAGAGGTGAGGTTTTAACTTCATCAAGTAGAAAAAATTCTTTAGGCATGGTTAATAATGCTAAAGGACACAGTGTACTGTGTAAAGAAAACATAATCCCTAGAGCATCGTAACATCACAACATCACAACATTCAGGTGGAAAAGTTCGAGACAGGAATAAAAATAAGTGAAAATATCACTGGTAAAACACTCTATTTGCTCCTTTTTTTCAGTTTCTTATAGATAAAGTGGGCAAATAAGTGGAAATAGATTATTCCAAGGAAATCTAATACTCTCTTCCTGGAATCTAATCCCACAGAACCCCCTACCCCTAACAGAACCCTCACAGAAACTATATTAGGGCAAAATGGAAAATCTATAATATTAAGGTAAAATGGTCACCTGAGTTTTTCTGATCACAAAAATGTACAAAGGAAGGAAAAATAAGGAAACAAAAAATTCCCTGCAATCTGTAAATGGAAAATTTTCCTTCTTGGTGAATCTTGGGATAAATAAATGCAAAATTCTAAATTTCTATTTTTCTTTTTCTCCAGATATATTGAAGTGTAAATGACCTGAGTAGTTTATGATAAGAGCATTTAGAATCAAGTTTCTTATCAAATTTAAGTAGACAATATGGTATTGTTAATTACAAAGTAAGAATATATTTTAATCTAAAAGTATCTTTAATAGATACTGCCTGTCTTCCATTTAAATTGACCATTAGAATGGCTATTGGTTAATAATATAAGAACTATTAGTCAGAGAAATTAGACTGAAACAAAAACAAAACAAATAAATAAACCAAAAAGAGAAGTGAAAATATATTAACTAGAAGAGAGAGGATAGTGATAAACTTATGACTACTATATTAGTGAATTTGATATTTTAGGTTGTATTCCTGGAACTTCTCAGTCAACTGAATGACAAAATTAGTAAGAAAACACTGTGTCACAGCAGGAAATCAGTAGCTTTCATTTACTGATAAGAAATATCATACAGTAGTGAAGTGAAAAAGCACAAAAAAACTGCAAGGTAGTTTATAGAGGACGCTGTCTTTTTACACTAGGTGTATGCTGATGGTGTGTATGCAGAATAAGAATATATACTTGCTTTTGTAAAAAGAAACACTTGAAGAAGAAACAGAAAATAGGAATAAAACATTGCTATTTACCCTTTCAAGATACACAAAATTAAGAGTTTCATTCTGCAAACTTAAGCCCCTAGCATGATCATGTTTAATTTTCTTAACATTTTCTGAGAGGTTATAAAGCAGGTTTTTAAACTTGTTACTTGAAAATGTAGAAAGGGCATCTTCTGGGGTAGCAAGCACTCAGAGGGTTAGAAATACATTGCTTACATTTAAAAATAATAACTATACTCTTAAGTTAGCTGAATGTTATTTTAATCAGTGTGTATAATTTTATACTAAACTTCTGTTTCACACACTGCAACATATATTATTGCTTATGAACCAGAGCCATATTTGAGCCATTATAATCAACATTATTATTTCCTTAAAACTTGAACATTAATGCACTAAACACCTACTATTTTATGCCTTGTGCTTTGCTCTGAGGTCACAAAGAGGAATAAAGCAGCTTCATGTTATTAAATTCATGTCCTAAAAAGTTTCTCTGTAGGGTAATCACCATGAATTTATGTCTTTAGACATAAAATTTCAGAAATACTGTGGAAGATGTGTTTATGTGTCCATATATATATATATATATGGATATATTTATTTTTTAATTCTTTAAAACAGCATTTTTAACAACTGCATAATTTCTTATGATATAAAATATTGTAGTTTATTCTCTCAGCATTGAATGTTAGGTTAATTCCAATTTATAAAACACATACAATGAACACATTTTTTCAAACAGCTTTATGAAAGTCACCCTTGGCATGGACTGCAAATTTGGCTGTTTTTAGTGTGGAAAGAGAACTCTCTGTCCACCACAACTGCAGCAGAGCTTGTCCGGGCACTTCTGCCTGCCTGCCCCAGCTCCCCAGTCAAGCAGCACGGCAGACAGAGATCACAGAGCGTGGGGATAACATCCTAGATCATGCCATATGTGAGTCACAGTTGCTCTTGTCAGATCCTTCTATTCCTTGATCAACAGCGCTAGTCTTAACTGGGAATCACTGTGGAGACAAACCATCCCCTCAGGAAATGGAGAAGGCTCTGTTCTCAGAAGCAGACCTGAATATTAATGTAAGCTTTAAGGCTTGGCTTCTTGAACTATAGTGTGTATAAGCATCTTGCAGACAGCATGGTAAAAATTCTTCTGTAGCTCCTTGGATTCTGATGCAGTAGGTCTGGACTGTACCTGTGCTTGAGTCTTTATGCCACTTTTCTTTGTAGGTGGAGGAGTCTCACTGTGGCGGTGTCCTCGCTCCACTTCCACCATTCCTGGCCTCAGTCAGTGGCGCTTACTTCCTAGAAGTCATCCTCTCCCCCTTTGAAGGGCTCGTGTTAGTTGAATTCATTGGTTGGCCTCATCATCTCATGTTCTACAAGATGCAGCTGTCTAGAACTGAAGAGCTTATTCATTCTTCTAGACCCAGTCCTTCCTATCCCCAAGACTGCCAAAAGCAATTCAGTAAATTTACTGAGCCTTGGGCTACATGCCCTCCCTTTGCTCACACCCTCGCACCCTCTGAAATGGTCATGCTTTCTCCTCCAGTTGCTTCCAGACCCCATTAGAAGCATCCTGGAAATAATTTCACTGTTGCCTGTGTCTTTAGCGAACTTGTTTGAGCTTAGCCAGTCTTCTAAAGAGCACTGAGCAAGAGTCCACTCTTTTCTTCCGTATGCGTTTCCCTCTCAGTTTTTTCAAGAATACCAAGCTTACACCTTTCAGGGGATTCTTTCTAGAATCTTCTTTCGCTGCTTAGAAAAGGCGGGAGCTGAGGCACTGACAGGAGTTGTGAAGGAGGCAAACCACACACCTGAAGACAGGTGCCGCGTGAAGGGACTTGCTGACGCGTGAGAGGTCCTGACACGTGACTGTCATACACCAAAGCCAAGGTTGCTCGTGTCACTAACATACTCTGTGCCTTTCTCCTTCCCAGGATGTGACAGTCCCGCCCCAGCCCGTGTCACTCCATCCTTTATATCAGACTAAGCTCTATCCTCCAGCTAAGTCTCTGCTGCGCCCTCCGACCCTCTCATACGCTGACTGTCTCAGCCCGGGACCCTTCAGCCATGTGTCCTCCTTCCCCCTGAGTGACGAGCAGAGATCTCACCCGCTCCTTAGTCACAGCGCGTATAACAAGGTGAGAACTCTCTGTGGATGGGAATCGCCCTGTGCTGTGATCCTTCACTCGCTTGCATTTTAAAACTTAAGTTTAGACAAAATACAGAATAAGAATATTAAAAGATTCAAAATTTAAATGTATTAAGAATATGAAGTGTCTGTGTTAATACATATTACCTTGAGGAGCAGTTGTTTTTTCTTTCATAGTCACTGATTTATGCATTCACCATTTCATGTTCTGACCTGAGTAGAAATGCCAAGTTTCCCTAAAACTTGCTAAGATTCCATTACTAATTTGTATTCTAGTCTTAATTCAATGGTTTTAAAAAGCTTCGTTAAATTACTGTGACTTGATGAGGCGGTAGTTACAATTATACTCAATGGGCAAAGAAGCATTTAGAATTACTGCGAAAACTGCAAAATAATTTTGTTTTCAAGTGTGCCCATCTGCCTCGTAGTATACAGCAATTAGATGTATGAAAAGTTGTGAAGTGTTCCATATGTAGGATATATATTTATACATACACATACATTACAAATATGAGTGCACTTACGAGACAAAAATATTTTATGAAAGATTGTTTGTTGTTGGCTTTAGAATGCCATCATATATTTTCTTAGGAGCAAGCAATCTGCTTGTCACGGCTTATGTTTAGACCCCCCCAAGCCTCATGTGCTCCTGGGTGGGGGTTTTGGAGGTGGCGGGATCAAGAGTGTGAATATAGACTAAAGCTGTGTGATAACTAAACCAGGCCACTGTTTGGCTTAGCGTAGTTCATGGCATGAGTGGCACCACCTAGTCAGCTTGTAGCCCGGGTGGCATGAGAGGCGGGGGAGGGAGGCCTGCTGCAGGTGCTTTGCGGTTGCTCACTGTTACTGTCTCCTGTCTGCCCTGCCATGGACGGTTTCTCTCTGAGAGGCCCCTCTGCCATGACACTCTGCCTTGCAGCCAGCGTGCGATTGACTGAAATGTCTAAGACTGTGAGCTGAAATAAACCTTTCTCCCTTTAACTTGTGGATGTTGCGAATTCCATCTCAGGAGGAGAAAGGAGCTCATAGGACACACCACAGGCTTTGTCACTAGGGCCTCTTGCTCTTCTGTTATCACAGTGACAACCTAGATGATACAGACTCTTAAACTTTGGAAATTTTCTATGAGAACTGACTTAGAAAAGTGGACCTTCAATTGAATCTTTGTACAGTTCAAAACTTTGTTTAAAATCATTTATCTTGAAAATCTTTCACTGTGAATGAAGTATCTTTTAGTGACTGAAAATCAGTTATGTTCATATTCCAGATGTAGCTGAACAAAATTCCTTGGACCCTGAGATATATTTATTTCTGAAGAAATAATGTTCCTAAACCCAGACTAAAAAGTCATTTAAAAGTGGACACTACTACATAACGAAGAATTAGCTTTTTATGTTTTATGCCATTTATTATGATTAGTAATGAATTAAGCAATTTAAAAAATATTAATTTTTTGCCAACAAAGCTAGGGATGAAATTTCAATGACTTACTTGTGTCTTATTCTTGATCTTAAAAAACAGCAGTAGATCAGAGAAAGCATGATATTAAAAAAAAAGATTTTATAGTATCTGAAATTCTGTATGATTTAATACTTGTCATCATTCATGGAACCCCGTGGTCATTAGAGTTAATAATTCTGATAATTCAACCATTTTCTTATAAATTATAATTTATGGTAGGGTTATGATTATATTTTACAGAAATCAATTATATGACAGAGTTCATTGTTTTGATATTTTGTTGATGTTTTTGGAACTGGTGAACAAGGATACACTCAGCATTTTATTCATATTTTAGCTTATGGCTTTTCAGACTGTGAGGAGCAGCATATTTTGATATCTATGTTTACAAACCTTGTGTTGTAGATATTGCACCGATACCATAGTTATTTATCAAGTTTTGTTTTTTACCTGACACTTCTTTGTAAATGTAAAACAGAATCTTTCATCTAAATGAACACCCCCGATCTCATTTCTAAAGTCAACCCTTCCCACCATTTCCCTCTGCAGAACCAGACTGTGCTTCTCATTCCACAGAATCTGCCCTTCTCTGGAGCTATAGAAAGTGTTCAGCAGGGTTGAGCATGTGAATTGCAGTACATTCTTCTAAATTTTCCTTCCTGATGGTGTTATGGAGCCTTTACAAACCCCTTTTAGTCCTCTTTACAATGGGCATTTCAGTGATTCTTGCCTCTTTGTAGTATAATGAGAATAAAATGGTTGGCTGCATGTTAGGTATGTAGACCTGTGTTAGGCATGAGACACAACACCCATGCAAAGCTTAGGTCTAAATCTTCTGGCATTGATATTCCTGTTACTGTCATGAATCTTCATCGGTTCCTTCTCCTTTGAGTTCTTCCTCCTTTTACACAGAAACTTCAACACAAAACCCAGGAAGTGAGCGCTGTTCCTTTGCCTTGATGATCTTGCAAATCTTGCAATTTAGCTTTTTCTCAAAATGGTCAGCCATCTTTGTCCCCCTCATTTCTCTGGAAACAAATGCTGTAGTCATTCTTAAAGGCATTCTGGCTCTTACCTCGATCCCTCTGTTCAACTTGTCCTTAGCAGGGTACACAAGCTCATGTAAACATTCAGCAGAATTCCCTCAGTCCTCTGTCTCTCTTACCCACCCCAGGGTACTTAGCACAGTTGAGCATTCCCTTCTGAGTCATTCTCTGGACTTTCCTGAGTTACACGTACATTCCACTTCCCTGCCAGCTCCTCCTTCACTTTCTTTGAGATATTTTGTGCTTGTCTGCCCCTCTAATTGCCTCGGATATTCACCCATTCCCAGGCCTCAGAAGCTGTCTCTGTACTGAGAAGTCTAAGAGCCACTTTTCCAGTTCTCCGTGGGGATGCGCTTCTTCCTTCTCGCTGCATGCTCAGCACCTGCCCTGGGGAGTCATGTCATCCCAGTCAATCGCTTTGCCTGAACCCAGTCCTCCACTGGCTCAGTATCATAATTCTAGGTCCCTAAACTCGAAACTAAAGTCATCCAGTATGATTCATGCCTTTTCTGCTTTGTCCTTTGAGCTAGTCACTCACCAAGTTCTTTTGCCATACCTGTCATGGTATTATACATAATTCTTTGTTATTGTTCTACCTTATTTCAACTGATCTACTTAAGTGCCTGCAGGCATGCCTCTGGTGTACATTACAGTTCTCTTCCTCCGATTCTCCCCATATAAAATAGTCTCCTCTTTCTCCCTGAGGTATGCAAACTGCTCTTGCACTTTATGAACTAATGAGATTGTCTATCCTCCTAGTGAACTTTCCGTAGGCATCAATATTCAAAGTGATTTTTTTTCTCCTGTCAATTTCTATATTCCTTCCCACTGCAGAAGCATTGCATGAATGTTATAGGTTATCTGATAGAAGTTTAATTTTTTTGTATGTCTTGGTGTCCAGATGTTCTTTATCATGTGCCTGGAAAGAGAAATGTGTTAAAAATGAACCAACCCTGGAATAACCCAACTTCTTCATCGTGAAGCCTAGATACTTGAGTGGTCATGGTCATTTCTAATTAAGCAGATACTAAATCTGAAACAACTTACGGGTTTCCCAGCACATTTTGGATAAATTTAAAGTGTGTGTCTCTTGAGAGGGCTGCCTCCAGTTCGCGCCTTTGGTGTGCTTTGGTAAGGAGCAGAGAAGGGTCAAGATGGGGAGATGGGGTGACTCATCTTCCCTTCCTGTTCGTGAGCCCTGGTGTGAATTCAGGTGCCCTGACGGGTACCTGATGGTTGGGGTGCAGCTCTACCTCTTTCTTTGTTCTTCACTTGTGTGTCACGCCTTTGGGGCTCCCGGTCAGCTACTTCTGGGCTGCTCTGGCACGCAGGGGAAAGCAGTTACCTGGATGTGGCCACCAGGGAACTTTCGAGGCCATGTCAGAGCCACCACATTCCCGGCCCCGTTATTTCCTGTTCTATGCTCCTGTTTTTCCCTCTTTGCCATAGAGAACGTGAGAATTCCTGTTTGTGAGCTCACTGTTGACTGAAACTCATGTATTGCCCCACACTGACACTGTCTGCCTGTGACTTGCTCTCCCAGTCCTTTGTGGGAGCACATCAGTGGGAAAGTGGGGGTGGTTTCTGCACGTGTTCCCAGTGGAGGTCGACTGAGGCTGGTTGCTGCCTCCACTGTCATCTTGTAAACAGTAGGCTATTTTGCAGTCTATCCAGTGCTACAGAAGTAAGTCTGCTTCTGTTCTGAGGTTGAGGTGCTGCCAGTCTTGCCCACAAAGAGGCTGTGGTGTACCTCATTAGCCTAAATAAGAGGGTCATAAGTTCAGCTTCTGAAGGCATGGATCACACGCCTGTTGCCAAGGAATTCATTCTCATTGAATGTCATATGTTAAATATGTCCTTTAAACAGAAACACAGATAACGCAAGTTATGTACTGATTGGATGGTGTACATATGCATTATAGAATCTATTGTACCTTTGCTCGGGTGTCTCTGAGAAGTGATTTCACATGTGAATGGTTACATGGGGAAGTGGTTCTAGGAAATGCTGTTAACAGAGCGGGGTACTGAGTCCAGAAAGAGAAAGCATCAGTGAAGGGGGTGTTAGATGCTGACAAGCAAGTTGCCTGCTGGGAACTACAGCCCAGTCTCGTGGAGCAGCTGCGAAGAGTCCCTGGAAATCACAGACTCCGGGCTGTGCAGATCACAGACTCCGGGCTGTGCATCCGAGCGGAGTACTGATAGTCCTAACTGAGGCTGTGCCCGGGGAGCGACAATACTAATCTCCAGGAAGATTCCTGAGGGAAAGAAAAGCAGACAGGAAGTCAGAATGGAGGGGCTGGATGGTGGTAAAATGGCAACATTTGTGGGTCAATCATTTTTGTACATACAATGTTCATATTTATGCATACATCTTTTCCCATGACTTTTATTCTTTTTTCTTTATCTATCATAAATGAATATGGGTATTTTTATAGTTACATTTATATTTCCAATCTATATTTGAAGTTTAGGCTCCTAAAAGACACAACTTTGCCTAGGATTTAAGAATGTTTTCTGGACTTTTGATGCATTGTGCATTGGACTATGCATATTGCTGAAGTGATAAAAGGGACAAAGATAGTCTATACCTGGCTTTGGGGGTTACTATCTTCAAATTTCATCTCTTCTAGAGACACTTTTCCAACTCTATCTCTGTTTAAAAGTCATTTAATTTAAATCTTTCAGATAGGGAGCACCACACATAATGTATCTGCCTATGTCCGGATTAAGGCTTTTTGGAGTCTATCCTCTGTATCAGCAAATGTAGTTCTATTGGGAAGATTACGCTTTGTGAGAGTCACTGATGTATCTCTACAGGCCTGCCAGCTACTGTCTTGGCCTGAGGTGAGCAAACCAAGACATACGTAAGGCAAGTTAGTAGAGAGTTTCCTGTTCTCTGTAGCTTTATCTCTTTTCTCACCTGTATCTTCTGTCTTTTACTCTCATCATCTCTGGGGTCCATCCATTTTCTTCATCCCAACTTCTAATTCTTCCAAATGATTGTAATCATTCCAACCTACTTTCTGAGTCGAACACACTTTCTCTGCTTAACAGAGAATTGACAGAGGTCAATTAACATGACCACAGGCTACATACAGAGGAACTTGTCCCTCAGGATCGCTCCTGGATGCCTACTCTGCCACTTTGTGGCGGCAACCGACAGGAAAGTACATGACGGAGCTATGAGGACGGGGACAGAAGCTCGTGGTCAGGAGGACCGCAGCGATGGAGGGGCAGAAGGATGGCGAGGACTTCCTGAGCAGGAAGGCTCTGTCCATTGTGAAAGCTTGCCAGGTTTTAGAGCAAGAGTAGAATCTCTATAGATGGAGAGCAGCATTAAGTCCCAGGAGAAAATTCGTAACCATCATTAAGGATAGCTTCTCTTTCAGGTTTCAAAAAAACATATTATTATTCTGGTGCCTGCTGCCTGACCACAGGCCACTTTCTTGCAGTTGTCTAAAAATGCATTGTCTTTGTGGCTACCTGGCATTTTATTTAGTGTCTGCCCACGCCACATAAGTGAGATATGTGGCATGGTGGATTTCTCTGTATATGTAGTGTCTGCGGGTCCCACTGTTATTGAATTGAATTGTTTCTCCCCCCCCTTGGGCTGGCTCTAGCTTCCCTGCTACTTTCAGTTTGAGTATATCAGTGTTTATCTCTAGAGTGACCTATCGGGAAATTCCCTTCACTGCAGCTCTCCGTTCAGAGACAGACAGTGTTCACCCCGTTCTGCTCTCTCTCCGAAAGTCTCCTCAGAGCGCTGCCCACTGCTGCCCCACCCGCAGACCCCAGGCTGCTGTCTCTATTGCTGGAAGTAAGGCTTTGAGGTCTCATAAAGAAGTGCGTAAAGAAGCAGGGTACACACCTGTGTGGATAACAAAGTGTCTGCATGTGTCTGCAGTATTTCAAAAATACACACTGGTTTATTGCTATGTGTTTTCCATATGTAACAATCATATTCATAATAGGAAATTCACACCAGTGTATAATATATCTTAATGTGAAAAAGTTTTATTTTAAAAGTGATTTATGGAAGAAAGATTTTGTCTACTGCTATAACTGTTTTCCTCAATAGGTATTCCATAAATGCTATGATTTTAATTATAGTATTCCCTCCCATTATCAAAAGTATTCTGATTTTATTAGTAATGATTTTATTAGTACCTGTAGTAGAACTCTGGGTAAAATTCAGCAGCAGAGTCTCTACAGCATGAGATTGCTGCTGAATTCCTTCTGTTGAATCAGTGAATTATTTTATGGCCATGTTGCAAAAGCAACTCAAACTC
Organism: Petromus typicus; assembly: GCA_004026965.1. Lineage (NCBI taxonomy): Eukaryota > Metazoa > Chordata > Mammalia > Rodentia > Petromuridae > Petromus > Petromus typicus. Next base: position 29,294 of record PVIR01009960.1, read on the forward strand.
TTTAGCTTCCTTATTTATAAATTGGGAAAACAGAGCAAGCAATGTCAAATCCTCATTCTGGGATTCTTCTGTGGATATGTGCAGCGAGAAGGCGGATGTCTCCACCAGTGTGCTCAGCTTGATGGTCCTTCACCGTCAGCTTTATTAATAGAGTTTGGTGCTGGAATGAAGAAGCTGTCCTTCAGCCCACCTGCTCTTGGTGCAATCTCATTTCCCTTTCCTCAGGACTCAGCTATTCCTTTGATGCCTTCTGACTTATGTGTGTGTTCTCTTCAGCTCCCCTTTCTTGCTCTTTTTTTTCTGCCCTTAGGGAGCTATACTAAAGTGTTTGATGTGTATTTCTTTGTTTTTGCATTTTCCCTAAAAGTTGTTTCAGTATTTTGTATCCATATAGGTGTGTGTGTGTCTGTGTGTATCTGTATCTCTGTGTGTGTGCGCGTGTACATTGTGTGTGTGGATGCGTGTGTGTCTGTGTCATTTGTGTGTCTGTGTATATGTGTGTGTATATGTTTATAAGCACAATGGAAGTGTTTTCAGACCAATCCAGTGAATCATCCCTGCGTAAGAATCACTCCACTTGTCTTACGCCGCGGCTGAACCATCTATTGGGGTTGTGAGGGACCTATTTTAATGAGAAATCTGCTTTTAGGGAATGAGTGGGGAGCAATGGCCATTGACAGTTAACGCCTTTGTTTTCTCATCGTAGAATATTAGGATTAGCACAGTTATTCAGAGCCCTCTTTTTCTTTTCTTTTCTTTTTTTTTTTTTGAGACAAGGTCTCGCTTTGTAGTTCAGGGTGGCTCTGAACTCACTATGTAGCCAAAGCCAGCCTCAAACTTGTAACGATCCTACTGCCTCTGTATCCCGAGTGCTAGGATTTTAAGTATGAATCACCATGCTCAGCATTGTGGGATGTGGTTACCAGGGATCGAATTCAGGACCTCGCACTTGCCAAGCAGATGCTGGAACCACAGAACTAAGTCCCCAGCACTCTTTCTTAGTGTTTTGAGTGCGGGAAGAAGGTGAGACAGGAAGGCTCACAACGGGTAGGCGTGAAGGGTGCTGCCAGCCTGGCTCTTCTCTGCTGCTCAGGCCCAGCGCATCTTTTCCTTTAGCTCTTTGGATATTCCACTCATAAGCATTGACTTTCTTCATTCACTTTCTTTTGCTCCATTTTCCCTCTTATTTGTTTTTAAATTTAATACATTTATAAAGCTCATGCTGTTAACAATATTGAGACCATTTTAATTGATATGATTGTATTGGTACATGATTTGACACTATGAATATGCACCAATCCAATAAAGGAATTAAAATGTTACAGGCATGTTGCTCCATATGAGTTAAATTTTTTAGCAGCTCTTCTGGAAGGGATTTCTTTCCTGAGGTTTCCTCTGATATTTTAGCAAAGATCTACCCACAGATGGTGAAGCAGATTATGACTTATCTGGAGAAGGGAAAAGTCTAAAATAATTCCAACCTTCACCTGTGGTTCAAAGGCTGAGTGAGCTTTGAAAAAACAGTTTGTTTTTCTGATGTGAGCTATAAATATGTAGATGTAGAGGTGTGAAAAGTATTTTGTAAGTGCACATTAGGACTAATATGACACTACTTTGCAAGAAGCTGCTCACGACTATATACAGCTTCAAAATGCTAGAAGCAGTACCATGTGCAAGGACAGGGTTCAAGGTTACAAAAATCTTGACTAATTCTGAACTCAAAACAAAGCGCACAGACTTTGAAACTTGTTTATTTCAACATGAACGCTAGCAGTCCTGGAGACTGGAATCCACGGAGCAAAATTATCTATTCGTTTGTAAAGATTTATTGAGTAACCTTCAGGTGTCCCGCACCTGCTCCCCAGTGCTGGCCACACAGACGGAGACACGCAGGCCCTTCACCAGGGACTTATTTCTACTTAAGACAAACAGAAGTTAAACAAGAAGAATTGATTAATTGTGACAAATGCAGAAGATGTTCAGAAGGGTATGAGGAACACCACAAAGTCGTCAGAGATCTGAACAGCGGCAGAGACTGGGAGCGCGATGGGCATTCATGGCAGAGAAACGGTGCGGGCAGGAAGGGGAAGGGGAGGGGCCGCAGGGACAGGACAGTGGGCCGCGCTGGCCTCGCCCCACGTCAGGCGCTGTCCTGAAGGCCACGGACAGAGCGCTGGTGCCTTTCTGTTCCTACTGCCCACCTGAGCTGAGAGGAAATCAGAGGTGAGTCCAGAGACTCCCAGAGATTTTATTAGAAAGGAGCTAGTATTTAGAAAAAGTAGGTAACTTGTCACTTACAGGGACTATCTTATTTACAATTTCAAAACAATCATAAAGTAGGTTTTATTTCCTTCTCTAATGAATAATCTGGAGATCAGGAAGTGTAGGTAATTTACAATCCCACAGAACAGCTCCAGAACTGGTGCCAGTTTGGCTTTTAAGAGACCCTCCACACCTGGTAGCAAAGCTGGGTCCCCGCTGGACTCCTGGCCTAGACTCTGAGGCTTCACTGACTCGCTGGCTTGCAGAACTAGCGCTGAGCTCACCTGGCTCCTTCAGATTGCAAAGCGGAAGGGAGGAGGGGCGGCGTCACAGAACCCGAGTCACAGCACGAGTTACCGCAGAGCCTGGACCTGTCAGGATCTCCTCAGGGTTCCTCACATTTCACCCCCAGGGACCAACATTCTCCCGGGGGCCCCAGTGACAGATAGGTTAGTGACTAAGAAGACTTCTTCCACGCTGACCCAACACCGGGTACCAGGTCCCAGGGCTGCGTGCGTGTGGTGTCCAGCCTCGGGCACTGGGCAGGAGGACCGTGTGACCACGGAGCTCAAAGTCCCAATATAGCGAGACAGAGACGCCATCTCAAAGGGAAACCAAAGTAAAACAAAACAAAAGTAAGGTACCTGCTGAGGGAGCCACTTACCTGAAAAGAAAAAGAGGGTCTGGAATTTTGGAGATAGATTCTTCTACCACATTGATCTTGTTTGATGTGTTGTAAGTGTGTATACGATTAGAAATCTTTCTGTGCCAGTGAGCAAAGGAGATTAATTCACTTTTGATCATTGTACAGATGAGCTGCCTGTTACTCTACTTTTGAAGTTTTTTGGCATGTTGGGAGGTAATGGGAATCGGGTAACTTGTGATATGTAGGGAGAGAACATTTTTGGGTGGGCGGAATAGGAAACAATCTTAGACTCAAAATGGGCTTTTAATGTTTTGAGATTTTTTTTCATGAAGCCAAAACATAGACAAGATTTGCGGATGCCAAATTGTTTTGGGAGTGGATGAATTTGTTTAATATATTCATTAAGAACATTCTGTTCAAATAGTCATTGGAAATTAATTGGACTTTTAACATTAGAAAAGTGAATGTTGATCAGCAAGTATTTTAAGAGAAGCAGGTCTATAAAATGAAATATCATTCCCTCAGCCTTGCTTTGTTAAGTTGTCCACCAAAGGTCAGAAAGAACATTTCAATGTAGTTAATGGTGTCCTGACTGGGGGATGTTTATGGTTATTTAATTGTAGTCATCATTATTAAAATGTTCTTAATTTGAACAGCTGACTTTAAATTTTTTTTCCAGAAAACTGAGAACATTTCTCATCCATATTTCTCTTTTTGTCTTAATCTGTGACAAATCATCTGTCTCAGAACTCACTTGTTATCTGGCACTGAACACAGAGAGCATCTTGCTAAAGTATTTCATGATGACATAGTTAACAAAATCATTTGAAAAATTCAGAATCTGCTAATTGGAAAGAGAAATGTGGTTGGAGGCCGGGTGGGATGGCATTTTGAGTGAGGGGAAGTCTACTTTGAGAAAGAAGGTTGTTTTAGAGCTCTTGTAAAATCACGTATTTGTCACTAGGACTTACTGGCTGAGCTTGGCCTTTCTGGGCACAGAGAAGAAAAACTGCTGCCACCGAGAGCGTCCTTCGAGGAAGGCTCCAGGACACAGCGTGCTCTTTACCTTTCTCCCTGCAGCCACATCTAACTTTCTCTCAGGTGTCAAGATTGCGTTCTTGAGAAGCAGAGCACGGGTCGGAGGTTTAGGGGTAATTGGTTTGGGGAAGTGAGGAGGGAGTGAACCCTCATTTGGGAAGCAGTTTGGGGAGCAAACGGGCCTGTTGTTGCATGCCAGCCTCGGCTTGCTTGCCCGGGTGAATGCTCTGGGGCCCAAATGGCGACGCTGTCTATGCGGAGGCAGAGTGGCTGCTCTTTGATACATTTCTTAGGCCGTAGTGCGGGTATAAGCATCTCAGCTGGAGAGAGTCGCTATGGAAGGAGGCATTGGGTTATTATCCCCAAAATATATATATATGGGGATCACAATGGAAGTGTCTGCTAGTAGAATCTTTGAAGTAGGAGTCTTTGCACACTTCTGAGCACAGTAGCTTGTCTCACCTTTTTGAAATGCCATTCCTGATTTTAAAGTTGAAAATTAAGTTGAATCAGGTAGAACTTCCTCTGTTCCAGTCTTGACCAACAAAAACATTTATCAGTTTAATGTACTTTAACCTAATTGTTTCTCTCATTAGTTTAATTTATTCAATTCTTAATCTTTTTACTTACTCCATGAAGCAGAAGTCATGATTATAGTGTCATACTAGGCAACCGGGGGAATACTTATTTTGAAATATAAGGCTGAAGTTTTCTCAGTCTTATCTTTCTTGATGTGACCACTGTCTTCCTCCTGACACTAAACTACGAACACACAATTCTTCCAGATTGCTGGATTCCTTGACGTTCATTTGCCAAGACTGAGGAACGCGGGCTCGGATGTTCCCTCCGCAGGCATCAAGTACTGCTGCCCATTTGCCTTCTCACAGCGCATGCTCGGCTGCTCTGTGGAAGGTGGAGAAGGTCTAGGGCACAAAAGATCTCTATGAGGCTGGCCCTCAGGTCTTGTAGAGATACTTCCCTGGCTCCTCACTGGATATGAGCACTTCCTGAGCCCCAGGAGGCCACTGAGCTCTCAGAGTGTAAGGAGTGCACACTGGGCCAGGGGATTAGCTCAGTAGTTCCAGCGCCTGCCCTGCAAGCTCAAGGTCCCAGATTCGATCCCTGGTAACCATTTACCACAGTGCTGGGCGTGGTGACTCACCTTTGTAATCCCAGCCCTTGGGAGGCAGAGGCAGGAGGACCGCTGTGAGTTTGAGGCTGAGCTCAGGGCCAGCCTGAACTACAAAAGTGAAACCCCATCTCAAAAAAAAAAAAAAGAGAAGTGAACACTGCAAACCACTGAAATTTATAGGGTGTATGTTTATGATAGTGTTATCTTCTTACTGATTTTTAAAAATCAGAATATAATTTCTTTGTTATGACTTAACATACTGTCTTCCTTGAATTCCACTTTAAGAGGAGGCGGTTCCTATTTAAGTTTTATTCTGATACGTAGTGGAGAGAAGTTATTTTCCTTCATTGAATCTAGCTTCCTATGACTTTTGTGTGTTGCTTATCGGTCACGTATCTTCTGACCTTCATTCTTTTTTCTTTTGTGTGTGTGTATGTGTGCGTGCGTGCACATGCACTCACACACATGCCCGTAAGGTCGAGCCTGGGGCCCTGTGCATGCTAAGCATGTGCTCTGCCACTGAACGAGACTCCCAGCCCCTAACCTTGGGAAACTTGCCTTAATAAGATCATCTGGTCACATGACCTTGGTTGTCTCCTACTATTTTCCGCTCTCCATAACTGCTTATCTTTTCAGTTACCCATTAGAGATATGTGGTTTTTACTTACTGACTTAAAACTCATTCATTCTGTTTGGTTGTAACGAGTGCTCTTATATTAGGATCCACCCACATGCGCTTGTATTTACCTCAGTAACGATATGATATCTTGACTTATAAGACAGCTTCATGTGACCCTTCAGTCACCTATGATGTTGAAGTGGTGTAGTTGTAGATATTTCTGACATGTTATGGTTCTAGATTCTTTCTCTTTTGTGATAATTCATTTGTGGTCTTGTCTGTGTGGTTTTGTGTTTATGGCAATGACACACTCATAATAAATTTTTTTCCTTCTTATATTACTTGTATCATCCTTCTGCACGTTTTTTCTTATTATTTAAGTGTTTGATGCAAAAAAGTTAAAAAGAAAGTCTTCATTTGTCAGATACTCTGAGTTTAAGTCATATTGGCATGCGATTTTAACAGCTTATAAAACTGAGGTGACATCTTGGACAGATGTGGTAATTTTGTGGACATTTTTATCCTAATTTTCACAAGATCGGTTGAGCTGGATTGCTGGAATCTCCTGGCAGTGTAGTTTTTAATGGGCTTGTAAGTAATCAGTGACTACTGAAGGCGTTTTGCGGTTTGAGGTTTGAATAAAGAACTACTGTGGTTGTTACTTCATGGATCTAGCAAGAAACATAGTTGGGAATAAAAGCAGGAGACAGATTTTATTTTCAGAACAGGGAGAGGTTCAGCTTCTCAGATCCTCAAATGGCTGCAGTAAGACCAGGTTAGAATCTAGCAGACAGTATGGAAGAAATAAAGGGGGAGAAGAAATCTCTTGGTGAGCTCACCATTTAGACATGTAGAAGGTCATAAGTTAAGAACAGCTGATGTATGTTTGAAGCATGATTGTGACACTATTTGTGGTGTGGGCACGTAGACGTGGGCTCAGTGCGGGGGTCTGACGGCAGAAGGCGCCATGAGGGCGGCAGCTGTCCAGGTGCTGGTGGACATGGTGTTGCTCTGCTCCCGGCCGCTGGCCATTCGCACCCCGTCCCACCGCAACCACCGCCGCGCCCATCCCCCACCGGTGCTGCCGCCCGGGGTAGTGTTAGCGGAGAGCGAGGTGGGCTGGCGCGGCTGTGGAGAGGGCTGTGCCCTGCCTCCTCCTAAACACCCTTCCGGATCCTGGCAGCGCAGCAGTTCAAAGCTCTGGGCACCACGCCGGGATCTCAGAGACACGTCCTACACGCCGGGGGCGGCTGGCTGCCGGGGTGGACGAGCTGGGGTGGCAGCAGGCAGAGGCAGGACCAGAAGGATATTTGTGAAGCTGAGCATCTTAATACAGAGCCATTTATCTTCTGTTCTATGCCGAACTGTCACCAGAAGGAGTCTGGGGTCCCGGAGGCTGAAATAAAGAACTTAACACACACTTTTAAAGTAAGTTTCCAGGTTCTCCGACCGCAGTCACAGAAGAAGAGTTTTCAGGATGCACTGCTAGAGAAACATGAGAAAGATTCATTAGGCAAAGAGAGCGCACATCACACAGGCGCTCCGAGCTGGGGCGGGCAGACTTAAAGGCTGACTTCTAGACAGCGGCCCGGGAGCGTGTGTGTCCTCACTGTGTGTGTCTGAAGTTGAGACACGGAGCTCTGCTGTTTGAAGTTGAAATCCGTTGAGCTGAGATGCCCACTGCTGTCTGGGCTGCAGTTCGCAGGAGGGTGAAATGGGCCTAGTGCCGAGGAATCTGCAGGTTCTTGTCCAAGGGCCTTCGGGAGTCTAACGCGGTCTCCGCAGCGCCGAAGGAGCGCGGTCACCTGGCTGGGCAGGCTCAGCAGCAGGAGAAAAGCTCATGCGGGAGCTGCAGTTCTCCTAATACTACAACTTAAAACTGCAGTTTCTTTATTTCCTTTCCATCTGTTTTTATTTCTCCCATCCGACTTCCACATTAGTATGAAATATTAGCACCCTGTGTGTTCTATAGAAAATAAAAGCAGAGAAGAGAGCAAATCACTCACCACATTATCCGTCATGCAGAAATAGATGTTGGTTTATGCTTTTACTAGAACAGCTTATTAAGGACAATGGAAAATGATGTTTTGTTCATAGTACCAAGCAACTAATTCTACTCTTAAAGAATAGATGAGAACAACAAATGTGTTTCTTGTCGATTCCAATGGCAATGTCTGCAGTTCATTTTGAGTGCTAAAATGGGGCTGGAGCATAAATTTTGTTCTATTATCATTATATAAATTTTTCTGTGCACTACAAAATGTGAGTGGGTGGCTCCTCCCCTAGGGAGATGGTGCTGTCCTACTGAAAGCAACTGCTCGAGATGAAAGGTATGCATAAACAACTGGAGATAGTATTTGTTTTTAAACAGGCTGAATGTTCTAGCAGACAGAAAAAAACTCCATTATTATGTTGGTAAGTGGTCTTTGGTGAGAAAAATCCTATCATGTCTGGTCTCTTGCCTCCCAGCTTAGAAGAAGAAAGATTATGAGTAAAAATAGTCCAATTTTTGAGTTTTTAGTTATATCTCAAAAGACCAGTAACAAACATCAGAGCAAAACATTTATTCGTCTTTTCACTGGTGCTCCTAGAATTTAGACGTCAGTACAATGTACTATCAGGCAGCACTCAGCTGTAATTGTTCTGTGGTCTTTGAAAGACTGTGCTCATTGAATTTCGGGTATTGATTACTATGCATTGTCACCCGAGTATGTGATAGTACTTGAGGATTATATGCAAGACTGCTGTGCAGCTTTATAATGTGTTTGGAAGCTCATACTAGGAGTGGATGGATGGCAGAACTAGGAACCACGTAAGGACCATGGGTTACATTCCCAGGAGAATTCCTCTACACCATCCTGCGATTCTAAGTTCTGCCCCAGCTCTGTGTGGCTTAGAGGGGGAAATTTCAGGGTGAATTAACTTTGCTTTGGGGTCAACGTAATTTATGCACCACTAGTTTTGCTGAAATGTCAGGGAACAAATGGATTAGGAGAGTGGAAGGGGGACCAGGACACATGTATTCTGGCCCTGGATTTTAAAGATCGGGAAACTGCAAGCGAGAAGCAAAGTGACTTATCCAGGTCACACACGGGCTTAGTGGGACAGACACATCTGTAAACCTTGGGGAATCACCAAACACAGATTCTATTTCTTTAAATTTTAAAACTAAATAATTACATGAATCTTTACACAAACTCATCTTCTTAATCTTTTTTGATATTTGGGAAAATGCAGATTAAATCTTCAGGACCTAGAAAAGCCTCTCTCTGATTGAAGTGGCACGTTTCTGTCACTGAAGCCAGCTTCTTCCACATAGCACACGTCGTAAGGCAGCCCCAGCAGACAACAACCAGCCTCTACTCACCTTTCTTTCTAGACAAGGTCAGACTTGTTAGGAACAGGTCCCCATAGCACTCTGCTCTTCTTCCTAACACATTATTTTGTGCTTACATCTATATTTTCCTGATTACATTATTAACACCTCTCATGCCCATTAGATTGTGATCCTCAAGGGCAAGGAAGAATTCATTGTTGTGTCATTGTAGGCCAAGTGCCTGGTCCGTTAGCAGGTCCCTGATAAACAATCTCCGAGAAGTTGTTTAATCGCACAACTCCAAATCCACTTACTTGATTACAGCAGTTGAGTATAATCAGTGGGAGGTGTGAAGAGTAAATGCTTAAAATGCATCACTTCCATCCACGCACCCAAAGATAACCCATTAGGTGCTCCTAGAAGAGCAGAGTTTTGGGTCCCTCCCCTCCTCTCTGTGTTGGAATCTGAAATTCACAGGATGGCCTCATATTTCCTGTGCATTGTGACATGTTGTCAATCAGGGAATAAACTTCTGAATTCCAAAATGAGAAAAGGGAGATATGTAAGCTTTAGTATGACAACAAGTGACCTCTAACCTTTGGCTTCTTGCTGGTGGGAGTGTTGAGGACTTTGCTGCCCTGGAGACCCAGCTTCCTCTACTGTCCAGAGTAGATGACTATAGTCCTCAAGCTGCGGGACCTGTGAATAGTGTAAGAGAAACTAGAAATTGGGTCCTGCACGTAGGAGCTGTGGGTTTCTGACAGCTAGGTTCGACTCTTTTTCAAGTGAAAGAATTTGGAGGATTTTAAACAGAATGTACTTGTGCGATAGCAGTCCTACTTGAAGATTTCCATTTTGAAAAGTCTCGTACAAATTTGTGAGGATACCTGTAGGATAATGTAGACAATCTCTAATTCTCCATTGATTCAGCATTCTTTAACGTTTCAGGCGTTCTTTGTTTGCTCTACCCATTTCATTCGTCCTTCTCTCACTGATTTACTCACTCGTCCTCAGCTCGTGTCTCCTCTCTGTTGTGCGGGTGGGTCCCCACCATGAAGAATGACACACAGATCGTGATTTCTAATGGCTGATAGCCTCGCTGTGATGACACGGCACTTATGCAAAAGACAGCAGTTGAGGTATGTCTTGGTACAATACCATTTTGTGTCTCTGTGAGAGACATTCTTAGGAGCTTCTTAGGAGCTTGAGTCGTTGACAGATCTAAATGGAGAAGCAGAAATGGGCGGTACAGCAGGTTCACAAGCAGAGAGCCATCGCAGGGAAGCAGTTCTGACTGAAATGTCTCTAAGGGTCAGGCCTTCCGGCAGCTCTGCCTCAGCTTCTCAGAACGGCTGCCGAGAACACTACTTCACCTTCACAAGTCTTCCACAGGCCTGTCTTCCACAGGTCTTTCACTGCTTTTAGTTCCACTCTGTGTGTACACTCGAGGCATGACTGACTTAACCCTTGACCTTTTCTTTGCGTCTGCTATTGGATTCTCATTTCTACCTCTGGCTTGAGAAGACTATGTCTGTGCAGTAACACTCACAGAACGACTCCACACTGCGACAAACACTTCACAAGACCTGTGTGAGTCTGGCGACAGCTCTGATCAAGAGTATACAATGCAAATCACCTCTACTCAGTCACCACGGATGGAGCATCCAACAGTGACTGTGGGGCCCAGGTCTAATTAATTTGCTACCTGATACAGGAGACGGATTTTCGTGGAGGACCCAGTATGTTTTATCCCATCTCACCTGACCTTTTCATTTCGTTCTTCCGTCTGTCTTGCGTCATGCTCTGATGAGAAAACCAGCGCATTTACAGGTTTTTTTCTTTGATGCAAATTAGTAATTTGTTCTCCAGAGGTCTGGTGAGTCCAGGTCCCCGCGTGTGCGTGACTGGCTTCCTCGCGGGACGGCGCGCTTTCACCTGCGTAAACCTGAGGCTCGTGCGCGCTGCTCCTGGCTCGGTTCTGAGGGCCGCAGCACTCGCACTTTGTCCGCTGTCGCGTCTATTCTTCACGCACTCGGGGTGCGCAGGTGATTTCTGCGTTCAGCTCGCTCCTTCCCAGCGTTTCGCGACCTCCCTCCGTGCCGGGAGTGTCCACTCCTGCCTTCTCCGCCCCTGCTTGGAAACGGGCAGTCAGGAGTCGCCCGGAAACTGGAGTCTGGTCCGTTTCCTTGGACAGGGTTTTCTTTTAGACATTCTTTCTTCCTGCCTCCTCCCTCTCTTCCGTTGATCACACAAATACCTCCTGCTTTCTCATCAGTAGTTTGTACTCTAGCCACAGTGGCGTTTCTGAAATCTGATCGCTTCTCCTTAGCAGACCCCAGTGCCTGCTCCCTGTTGAAAGGAGCCGAGCCCCGGACCTGCGACTCCGCGTCACACCGCGGGCCCTGTGTCTGGTCCCCGGGTCTGTGCAGCCCGCGCGCCCGCCCCGGCCCTGCTCTCCAGGCGGACACCCTGGGTCCCACCGGTGGCCTTTCCCCGCCCTGCCCGCCTGCGTTCCTCCCGTCCTTCCCCCTCGCGCTTCCGGAGCCGGAGCCGTGTCACTGCCGCTCGCTCCCACCCCGCGCGTCTCTGGAAACCGCTGTCCCAGGTTTCAGTCGGGGCCTGAGATACTCCGGATCTTTTATCTCTTTCATTGTTGTATTTCTTAGTGTTTTACTTTCCCCTTCAGTGGAGTAGAGCGATAATTGAGCTTATCTCCCTCTGTTTTTGTGGACCAAGGCACGGACATCTTTTGTCACATGGGGACCTGCCCACGATGTTCACGAGACATTGACGTCACATTTCAGAGAGCTGAAGAGCATTAAGGAAGCAAAGCCACTGTATGAAAAGACCGTTATTCGGAAAAAGTCCAAAGCCAAACTAATAATTTGGAGCTTCATGATCATTTAAGAATCAATCGCTTTCTGTTCTCTTTTGTTGGTTAGGATAAGCAACAGATGTATTATAAATGAAATGCCTTTAAATCAATTAATACTTCTAAATAAGGAAGATAATACTAACAGTAGACATTACAGGATGACTCAGCTATTGTTTCAGCCCCAGTTAAATATTGCATAGGGTTTTAGTAACATTTAATACAATCAGGATAATTCTTTTTTAAGAAATTAAAAGAATGAAACTTTGGCTTTGTTCAAACCTGATGATTCAGGCAAACACTGTCCACTGGTCGTGGTGTACCAAAGACTGTTGTGTCCAGGACCAGTTACTCGAGTTTGACATTTAAGCAGTAACAGGGTCTGACCCTCCCTCAGCCTGGCTCAGGTTTTCAGGACAAAGGAGGGGCGCACTGCTCGGGGTGCCTTTAGAGCACCCGCTGACTGCTTCTGTTTACGGCAGCGGGACTGGGTAGCTGGAAGGAGGCCGGATAAGATGATGACAGAGGATTTTGTAGTTGAGGACAGTGTGAGAGCTGAGACTCAGTGACACTCTAACTTTAAATAAAAGCGTGGCCCATTCTTGAAAGCTTGTTTTTTTTTTTTTTTTAAGGTTTTTTCAGACAGGGTCTCGCTTTGTGGTTCAGGCTGGCCCTGAGCTCAGCCTCAAACTCACATCACAGCAATCCTCCTGCCTCTGCCTCCCGAGTGCTGGGATGACAGGCCTGAGCCACCACCCCAGGCACTGTGGTATGTGGTACTGGTTGCTGCTGGGCGTGAGTCTCCACACTCAGTATGGTATGTGGGTACTGGGGATCGAACCCGGGTCCTTACACTTGCAAGACAGGTGCCGGAACCACTGAGCTGTATCCCCGGCCCCATTCTTGAAAGCTTGAAGCAAAGTCAAGAGGCACCTCCCAGCCCTCAGCAGCCTGTGGACAAGTCAAACTGTGGGCCCCAGGGAACTGCTGCAACACAAGGCCCTGCACAGAGGGAATGGGGTCCAGCTACCAGTTGTAGCTCTAATTTTCCCAGGTAATAGAAAACATAGGGAATACTCTGGCCAGTGTGGCCTTTGGGGACCCTAAGGTAGCAGCCAGGAGAGATGGTGAATACGACAAAGAAGCAGAGTTCATTAGAAATTATCGCTCTTCCTTTCTTTTTGTTTCTTAGTCTGTCTCTTCTCTGCTTATGGAGAGCTTTGTTCTTTGTGGGTGGCTGTGAGTGTGTGTGTATGGATTGTTCAGAGGACCCATGCAATAGTAAAAATCCTCACATCGAAAAGAATCTCCATTCTGTTATTAGTCATTATGCTATGTTAAATTACTTTATAATAATGTCACTTGGTGCAGTGACATTGTTTATGAAGTCCCTGTGCAATGAGAACAGTGACACTGATAAGGGGCACAGTGTGTTACATTCCCAGGACTGTGCTGTCTGTAGATGGAGCAAGGTTTACAATGAGTCTGCATAGGATCTGTTGATTTGCCTTTTGAACTTTTAAATTAGAGGCCAATGTGTGAGGGAAAAGACAAATTTAACTAGCTTACTTTCTGTGAAATCTGGCAGTATGTTTGGCCATTCATTAAAAAAAGGTTTAATGATGGTGGGTACCACCTGAAAGGCCCCGAGAGAGCTCACCAGTGATGCAGTGTGCATAGTGGGTGGTTTTATGCTCAAAGCACTTACTATTGGCCTAAGTAGCTTCCATGTTTTCTTAATATTTACACTTGGTAGTATCTACAAGTACATCTATTATCTGCAATAATATACTTCATGCATTATCTAGTTAAATAAAATTTAAATATTTATTTCTCCTCATTTCCACTCCTGTTCCTTTCCTGGGCGTCTTTTCTGTGAAGCTGAGTCATCCAATGGTGGCCATTCCGGAACAGGAAACTCTTGATTCCAACGAGGTAAATGTCAGACGCAGCTGGAGATCTGTGGGAAGGTAGCAATAAGCTAATCTGACTTTTCAGGGCTAAAAAACGATGCTCGCCTCCCTCTTTTCCTCTCTGCACCCCCATTCTCTCTCTCTCTGTCTCTCTCTTTCTCTCTCCCTCCCTCCATTCTCTGCTTATTCTTTTTTTTCTGCTCTAAGGACAAAACTCAAGGTCTCATACTGAACTATATCCCTACTCCTTTGTTCAAATTTCCTTTTGAGGTGGAGTCTTGATAAATTGCTAGGCTGGTCTCAATGCTATCTTCTTGCCTCAGCCTCCTGAGTAGCTAGGACTACAGATATGTGTCACACTGTCCCCTCAAGCTTTTTTTTTTGAAAATCTTTCTTCTGTTTTTACAAATGCTATACTATACACAGAAAAATAATTCTGTTTTGTATTCATCAAGAGAAAGGACAATGGAACAGTTTTTTTTTTTTTCTACAGCTTTTAAATAGAAGGGAAAATTCAAGAAATTTAAAGGACTTGTCTTTAAGAAGACAGTAGGCAGCTCATACATTCATTTTAAATGTGATCACAAATGAAGTAGGTTTAACATGTCTCCAAATTTAAATAAAATAAGCATAAGGCAAAAGAGGTAGAAGGAATTAATAAAATTCAAAAAAACTTGAATTTTCCTTTTCATGGCATATTTTTAAGAATGTAGGACAGATTAAGCACTTTTCATAAACTGACATCTGTAACTCTGTAAATTTTAAATCTTCCATCGAATATGACCAATATAGCTTTCTGCAAAGGCGTGAGTTTAAAGCATGAAGATACATTATGGATATGTATGTATTGATATCTGTGTCCATTTTTCCACTAAGATAAAATGCTAAAATTAAGATTATGGGTTCTGAGTGTGCATATGGTAGACTTTCAGCTGCCCCGCGGCCCTGAGGAGACTGTAGCATCCCCAAGCCTCATGGTCCCGCCTCTGCGTGTTCTGCCCAGTGTGGGAATCACCACAACCGCCAATCTGCCGAGAACTTGCTGTGTGCTAGATGTAGTGTTTTGCACCTAATGTGTACGGAATAGGAACTACCTAAATGTTCGTGAAATGTCATCATGTTTAAAATCCCCTACCTGCCAAATTAAAGAAGTCATGCTAGTGTGGTGACACATGCCTGTAATCCCAGCTCCCTGCAAGGTGAGGCAGAAATATCGAAGTTTGAGCCCAGTGTAGGAACCTTCGGCTGCATCTGTCCTAAAATAAAAAGGGATTCGGGATATAGCTGAGTACAAGGGCCCTGGGTTCAACTCCCAGCACTAAAATGGAAGAAAAAGAGGAAGATATTCTTCATGTAAATTTTCATGTTAAATGTTATTCCTTTTGTTTTTGTCTTTATTTGTATCATTTTGTTTTTGTATCATGGTGTGCATTTCTCTATAAGATGGTAATAATTTTATTGAGTAGTAAATGCTATTTATGGTGATTTTTTATTGACTACTAAACTTTTCATATATTAAGTCATTTCAGTCTTTGTCAAATGGTTATTTTTTTCAGTATAATGGTAGAAAACTGTATAGAAGTGAAAACTGGCAAATGGATATCCCAAAATATGAAAATGATTGTGCACATTAGATTTTTCAAATGAATATAAAAAATAATCAAATGTGTTTATTTATTTCAATGATAATTGTGGTTAAATTCATATAAGCTATATCCACCCAATAACGGTATTTTTACATAATAACAGAAAAATCAGTTGCTTATTTAAATAACAAAAGCTTTCAGTTCAGATAATGAATGCAGAATTGAGAACTTCTGAATGTTAAATGACACAAAAGGCTCCCTGTTGCCCAAGAGAATAGGGTAGATGTAGTATCTGAATTTTTTTATATCAATTTTTTCTACCTTGTAGACAAAACTTAAAATTAAGCTAGTGGCTGAGATTGGCAAAAAATGATTTTGAATCCATTTGGAATATATGAAAAATGCCATAAAGATGCTGAAGTTTAACATATGTGAGAGATAGCAACCATTAGGATTGCAAAAGAGAAAAATGAAGCAGAAGTATTTTTTCTGTTTCTGCCATGCTGTTTTATTATTTTGTAAAACTGGCACATTTTGGAGCAGTTCACAACTTTGCACAGCTCATAATGATACAAGGTGGGACTGGAATATTGACCCATATATTTCTCCAAGTGTTTTCTTGTTTTTATTTATCCTTGAGCTTCACTCAAGAAAAAATATATTTTGTAAAGCAGCAATTCTGGTCCTGTGTGGCGTAGCAGTGCGGACTATTCCAGGTAGTTTCTGGTAGAAGGAAGAACGGAGGCGGCATTGCTGGGTCTCAGTATTTCTCCTTTGTCTTTCTTCTGCTTCGTAAAGACAGCACTTAGCCCTCTTTGCTGGCAGATACTAAAGTTCTGAGCCCAGTGATGTGATTTGTGGATAATTACCTTTTGAAGTCAGCTCAGTTTAAACACTATTTAAAATTTAAACACTAACAGATTGCTGGTTTATCACTTTTGTAAGTCGGACTGAGCGTCAGAGTCCCCTGGCGGGGCAGGGAATGGGGGGCGGGGCAGGAGCTTTGAAGTCTCCCATAGGTGCTCAGGGGTGCCTCATCTTAATTTATAGTTCTTTCATTGACAGTGGCATCAATGAAGCCAAGTATTTAATTTGGAAAAATAATAGAAAGAAAGTGAGAGCAAAGTGTTCCTTTACAAAATAGTTTCAGTGAATGCTTTCACTAAGTGTTTAGGTCATCTATTGCTTCTTAGTGCCATGAACTTATAAAATATACCTTAACTTACATCATATTAATTTTGAGAAATCTGTTATATGTTGACATTCACTTCTTTTCAAATCCAAAACTTTCTATTTTCCTTGGCATCCTGCCCAAGGGTGGAAACTAGCCCAGGATGAGACCCAGCACTCGGGCCAGCTGTCTGAGGCTGAGGGTATTCTGAGCCATGCTTGAGTTTTACTTTAACCAACATATACTAAAACACCTGGGCACTGAAGAGCCCTCGGCAAACAGATGTGCTCCAAAATAACTGGTTTGACCATTTTGTCTGAGGACTGAGCAGTTTTCCATGAATGTTAATTTCATAGATTGACCTTGTTCTCACCAATGCAGTAATCTCCAAATAGAGGAATATTTAATGTCAGTCAAAAAAGCACATCTTGGCTAAGATAAATAATTTTTGACTGCAGTTCCTTGAAAAAATATTGAATTTAATTAACACTAATGATTTCTGATGCTATTTGCCATCTTTTATTAATTCAGCATCTGCGATCTACAGCCTCTCCAGGTGAGTTGTGAAAGTCGTGTTAGAGAATTAGATGCACACACCTCTTCCTGTCACCTGCTACCTGAGGCCACAGACCTAAACTGTTTTCAATTTGAAGGTCAATTAACCTCCAGAAAATAGGATCAGAGGAATTTGATTCTGACCTTGCAGATTTACTTGTAACTAACACAACTAGCTGCTCATAAAACACACTCTGGGCAAATTGTTCTCTTGTTTTCTTACTCCTCTTGTTTGTAAATTTGATAAGTATTTGACTACAATTCTGACAGGAAGGTAACTATGAAAGGCAATTGGACTATGACTTATTTGCTACTTCGTGGTGTGTAAACTTTTCAAATTCATCTTATTTTGAATTTCACAACCTCTGCTTATGTGTAAGGTTCTTATAAAACAAAGCTAATCCTCTGCTTTCATTCTGTAGAGGAATTAAGTGATTTGTTTATAGAATCCACTCTTTCTCTTTCCCTTTCTGCTTTAATTCAAGTGTAAAAATGAAATTGTCAGGAAAACTAGACTCAATGTATTCTCTTTAGAGAATTTCCCAAAAATATTATTTCTCACACTCAGGGTTTGCTAGATCATATGTTGCTGAGTTCGAAGTTGTCATCTTAGACAAGAGCTTGAATGTGGATGTGATGAAAAAAAGTTTAACTTAAATAGACAACTGACGAGAAAGCCAGGTCAATTTTTTTACAAAAATGAAGCAACTAAGAGAAACACCTGAAGGAGCAGTCCCTTTGTCGAGCACCAGAAGGACATCTCCAGCTCTGGATTTGAAAGAAACAGATCCATCAGATTTTTTTTTTCCATTTACTTCTGCCCTATGTCTCTAACCTATATTGGAGAAATACAGAAATAATAATACTCAGAATAATCTTTCTGTAAACTTAGAAATCCTCTTTAGAAGCTAATAGACAAAGAAAGTGTTTTATTATTGAGGAAGTAATGATCCAGAAGTGCTGTGCATTGCAGAGATCCACTGAGACTGTGAACACAAGAAATCTCAGCCTTCACATGTTCACCGGATAAAATCACAATTCAATTTAACTCCCAATAAGAGGAAGTAATGCATCACTTATAAAACATACTTCACCCTAGATCCACTTCACAATCTGAGTTTACACAAAGGAAGAAAGAAATATCTTTGGAACAGAAGATGGGCGTCCGCCACGCGGGGAGCCCTGTCTTGGCAGGAAGCAGAGTCAGGGACATTCTGTTCCTCACGTGTTAACGTCCCAAGCACGTGTCCCACCCGACCCGCATCCTGGGGTTTGGAACCCACACTGGGGCCTTTACACTCCTAGCTGTTTACTTTTGTTTTAAAGTTTGAGCCTTAGTCTAACTCAGTCATGAGGCGGCTCAGACTGCGCTCAGACTTGTGATCACTAAGTTCCCAGGAGCTGGTTCAGAAGCCCTTGGGAAAGACTTTCCGCGGCCTGACAAAAATTCCATCCAGTGATCTCCTATCTATCCCTGCTCTCCACCTTCCCTTTCTTCCTCCCTGTCTCCCCACTTTCTTTCCCTCCTTTCTTGCTTCCTTGAGCCCAGCACATTCGCACAGAGCTACATCTTCAAGCCCTGTCTAAGTTCTGAGACAGGGTCTCACTAAGCTGCTATTTTGTCCAGGCTGGGTTCCCTTGTCACCA
Organism: Petromus typicus; assembly: GCA_004026965.1. NCBI lineage: Eukaryota > Metazoa > Chordata > Mammalia > Rodentia > Petromuridae > Petromus > Petromus typicus. The sequence continues at coordinate 48,051 of PVIR01009960.1, forward strand.
TGCCTGGCCCCGTCAGGCTCTCTAAAGGTTTTATGGACCCTTCAAGGAGAGAAGAAGGCACTTAGGGTGGCAAATGCTCTGAGAAAAAGGAAGAGGACGGAAGCTTCATTTATATTTAGCCGAGAGCCTCTCACTTTTAATTTCATCAGTCTTCACATATGATTAGCCAGTCCTACAACCAAAATTTCAGAGACTCTGACCCTTGAGTCACCACTAGAAAAAAAGAAAGTGATCTCATTTTTCTCTTCTAGGAACTCAGGTTAATGGACTATAGGACTCATGGAGGTATGATAATTTTAATCTCTCCTTCAAACACAGGAGGAGATTAAAGTTGGATTTTGTGTTTAGTGATGCTGAAGTTGAACGATCACTGGGCACTTGAGCACCGTGGAGCTTCTGCGTCTGATGCCCGAGAATTCTATTTCTAAATTTGCCAACCGCAAGCAAGTAGTCAGATTGGGGCTGATGACTCACTGGCAGTCAGATCTTCTAAGTCTGACCCAGACTCAGATTTGGACTTTTCAGAGTCCATTATACTCGCAGTTTCTGTCATACTATCTTTATAGGACTTGAACATTTTAGAAATAATAAATTTAATAAATTCTAATATCTAATTTTATGTTTTTATATCACAGTTTATACAGTGTAAACTACATTTAAAGTCTTTCAGAAAAAAAAACATTAATAATGGCCTGATACATATATTTCTTGGAAATAGTTTTTTATTCTGGATATGTGACATCTGGCTTCATGTTTGTAAGAATATAACATATATGTAAACAATTTAGCTTTTCCGTGTGAGTAAAGACCATGCATGCTTAGTTTTTCGCTAGACGGGGATGAAAAGCTGGTTTACACAGCACATTCTTCTAAAGAATGCTTCCTGTACCTTTGGCTTAACATTTCACAGACTCCACTCACAAGTTAATGCTGAACAACAAGAGAAATACTTGGAGCTTGACTCTTCAGAACTGTGATCTTCTAAGTGTCTAACTTATTTCTTATTTATATTTTCTCAAAGTCCACAAAAGTGAGTTCCTTACTCAGCATGAAAACACTGAGACTAACTTGTGAGGCTGTTAGTCTGAATCTGCATTTAGTAATTGATTTATTTCGTGGACTTCATCTTTGTTAATGGCTACCTTTGTTTCTTTTAAGTTATTTATCTCTTTACCTGTATTGTGATTCACAAAGGAAAATACAGTCTTCATAAAATGGACAAATGATGACTTTACTCGTCACAGCACAACACGTAGTTTCTCCATCACTGCGGGACTGTGGCCCAAGTGTGACGACCGCCCCACCGGCCTGGGAAGAGCTGTGCTGAGCTTGCCAGCGCGGTCGGTGGCCATGCCGCCCACTCCGCTTCAGTGTCATTTCATTGTGCAGATATTCAAAAACAGTCTCTAAAGAGCCTGCACAGGAATTTAGTCTGATACTTTATTTAATTGGATAATCTTGTTCACGATGTACTTATCTATCTCCTGCTTAAGCTTTTCTGATTCCTGATGATTTACCACCTCACAAGCCAGACTCAGTCTATCCTTTGGGGTGACTAAGACCAACTAATCATAACACAAACAATAAAGCAAATAGAAAACACTGAACAAACTCAGGTTTCATTTGTAATGCCATAGGCATGAGTGTGATTGTGCATTTCAGTATCTGTAAAATGGAACTGAAAGATTATGATAAGGAGCTGTATGTTCATAGTCTGCTCAGCATATGAGGCACATAATCCTTAACTGCTAGCCAAATGGTGATGTCTTTAAGTCTCTCGTAATGTTAACTACTGTATGTTGCTTCTTTCAGGAAAATCAAACAGTCCTTTCAATTCACTAGAAAAATGAGAAGAGGTGTAACTTAGTCACTTCCTTCCTTTATTCTAAGGCTGTGGGGAAACCCCACTTTTTCACAACTGCAAATCAGGGCTGCAAAAGAGCTATGCTCTGGTGTTAGCACCTTTTCTCCATCTCTGCCTTCTAGTTTAAAAAAATGAACCTTATACAGAACGAGACATAGTGTACCCCTGTTTCCAATCCTGCTCAGCTTCCTGGCCACACTCTTCTCAGGTTTCCTTTGTGTCTTGCTTCTCACAGGGGAGCTGTCTCATTCCCCTGTGGTCTCCTGGACCACTGCATCTCCCCGTGGTCTCTCCCAGTAGGAAGCACAGAGCTCCGAACATAGAACACACTGGTGGTTCGCAACAGCCCGTTGCTAGCCACGAGAGGACTCCTGCTGGTGCATTCTGTCACAGTGTCCCACCCCAGTCGTGTTTTAGAAATAAGTTCTCTTCTCATTTTATTTCTCACGCTTTCTTTTGTACTTTCTTTTACCATAATTTGATTCCCTGGTTTCAGTCCATTAAGCTGATGTGATCTGTTTCAGAGAGTCGAATGTTATCAAATAGGAATGCACAGAGACTAGAAAAAGAAATCACTCCCTACCACATGGCAATGCTGAGGACGCATGAAGACCAAACAGGCTGCTCTTTGCTGTCTCTGTCTTTCGTAATCTTACATTTTGCCAAAGCAGGGACTTAATCCAATTCCTATTCGTTTTCCTTTCTTGTCTAAGATGTTCCTTTCAAGGAATGGGTTAGTCACTGCTAAAGGAAAGGGAAGCAACAGTCATGCAATTAAAGGTCAGGCCTGTAGGTGGAACAAGGCATACTCCTCCCTAAGACTCACGCTCTCTAAGCCACGGTGGCCCTCGGGAGGAGGCCAGAGATGCTCTGTATGCTCCCAAGAGATCAGAATGTGACGTGAAGAAGTAGATTCACCATTTTATTCTTACTATTAATCATATGATGAAAGTGCAACCAAAAATAAATAGGAACAGTTTTTTCTTGGTGTAAGCCATGTTTATGTGAGAGGCTGTGTCCACATGTGAATGTGGAGACTCTGGCTTCATTCGTTTGAGTGTATTCTTCTCCAGCTACCTATCATGCTTTTTTCTTGTTTTGCAGCAGTGAAGTTGCAGAAGACACAAAAGCTGCTGGCTGAAGTGCTTTTGGATTGCTGGTGCTAAAGACTGGGAGATGTAACTTTTATTTTTTCAGAATGAAAATTCTTAAGAATTCATAAAATTAAGAATTAAGAATTCATAAAATTCTTTTATGAACTGCAGTGAAACAGAGGAATCGAAACATTTCCTGTGGGCATAAAGCATCACAGTCCTCTGCCACAGCCAGCACAGGAGAGATTTACCTGCAGCTTCTTGCACTGTGCAATCCTTTAATGCCTTCAGTGAAGCTGACAGCAATACTAACCTGCCCCTGTCTTCTGCAGCCAAATAAAGAAGGACCGTGCGTAAATACACAGGTGGCTGTGGCTGTTTTTCTACATTGGTTTTATTTCATGCATATATCACTAAGGGAATCAGGCTTTATTCTTCTTGCTTCAGTTCCTCCATGCTAAAAAAAAAAAAAA